>VWZW01007667.1:1605187-1622296 GCA_013397115.1 Edolisoma coerulescens
GGAGGAATAAATCAGAATTGCCCAGTGGAATAAGTAACCAGAGCTTTCTTAAATCAGAGCTGGAAATGCTCTGAGGAAGTGCCCGCTCTGCTCCATTCGCAAAGGACCGACTTTGTTCTTTGCCAGTCACATACCTCTGTGTACTCCGCAGCACTGTATTCAGCCAATTACTTCGATGATTAGTTCTCTCTTGATGTCGACAGAATTACAGCAGAATTGCACACTGTTAAACAGGACGGTGCGTTTGCTGGTATATTATTAGCAGTGACATCTTGTTGCTTGCTTAAAAAAAAGGCCTTTTTTCTATCTTTCGAAGAACTCTAAAAAGATGCCGTTGAAATAGTTGTTTGTCTTTCCATGGTCAGTGCTGGCCTGATACATTTTCCGGGGCCAGCAGACCCAGACAGCACAGAAATATATACGATACTGCTTTCTGGTTTTATTTCCTTTTGTATATTTCAAATATTTACAGACCTACTATCTAGCTATCTTAAAATTCGATTATTTAGGACTAAGAAAAGAACTTTGGCTGTCACTTTTTTATCTTTTTTCTTTTTTTTAATTTTTCTGTGTAGCCAGGGTCACTTTAGCAGAGATGCCAGGCCTGCAGAGATACTTGTAGAGAGCCAGGTGTTCCCATGTCGTGTGAAACACACAGCACCAAGAGTGGTAGTTGCAAACCTGTTATCATACCTGTCATCTGCTTCTGTTTCATATATGGTTAAGGATAAATTGGAATTTAGGGAAGAAATTCCCAGCAGATCTGTGCCAGGTGGCACAGGATTTGTTCCAAACCAAGTATTAAATTTCCCTCCTCTCTGCTATGTTTCCTTCTTCTGCACAATTAGATGTCTGTTGGGATTGAATAATTTTAATTACTTGTCTTGCATTATCCTTCTGTTTTCTGGTATCTCCATAGTTTGGAAATCTGGTACACTTCTTGTCTCTTTCCCTGGTCCTGGATGCGCATCCATCCCTGTCCCTGGTCTGCTGTCCTTTGAGATGCGTGGTCTGCTTGCCAGACCCTCTGCTAGGCTTGCTCAGCTCTCTGGTTCAGCAGAAGACTGATCACCTTCTTGGTGGGTTGGTTACTTCGTTAATTGTGATGGGTCCTGTGGAGGCTTTTCAGACCTTTAGATTTAGTGCGAAGTTAAGTAGCAGGAAAGTGGAACCAGGGAAGTGCAGTAGCCAGAGAAAAGTAAACACATGATTTATTCAGTTGTCTGTGGTATCAGTAAAATAATAAAAATAAACTGGGTATTTTATCAGTGTATTTTATCTAACTTTAAATAATTGAAAATGCTGTGTTTTAACACCCAAATTTAAAAGAATTTTTGGAATAGATCTTATGATTTCTTGAAATATTATCTTCCTGTCTTTCAGGCTGAAGGTGGCCCATTCTGAGGATTAATTTTATAATCATTTGCTCAGAAAACTTCCTGCCTTGTTCATGGTAAGGCTTATATTTGATAGTTCAAATTTAGTTTGTTGTGCAGATGCATTTAGAGTATTTCTTACACATTTTTTAGTGTTAACATTTCCTTTAGCTATATATATTATATATATATAAAATAATGACTTATGAGTTGCGTCATACGTTTACTGAGAATTGCAGTTTCACAGAGAAACTTTTCAATTTTGTATAACTGAATCAATAAAGATTTGAATAATTGTAAAGTGTACAACCTAGGGAAAGACCTTCATGCAATGACAGTTTTAAAATCAGTTTCAGAGTAATGCTTTTAGAGTCTAAAAGGCTTTTTTGTGATCATTTTATGCAAAAAAAAAAAATTTTATTGTTATGTAAATGACTTTGTCTGTTGGGATTTTGTGATTTAGACTGCTCTATGAAAGTTAAAAAACTTTCCTGTTAATTTACAGGAGTTTTTCATCAGTATGTCTGAAACCATTAAATATAATGACGACGATCACAAAACTGTGTTCCTGAAAACATTGAATGAACAACGTTTGGAAGGAGAATTTTGTGACATTGCTATTGTGGTTGAAGATGTTAAGTTCAGAGCCCATAGATGCGTGCTTGCTGCCTGCAGTACCTACTTCAAAAAGCTTTTCAAAAAACTTGAAGTTGATAGTTCATCAGTAATAGAAATAGATTTTCTTCGTTCTGATATTTTTGAGGAAGTTCTCAATTACATGTATACTGCAAAGATTTCTGTTAAGAAAGAGGATGTAAACTTGATGATGTCTTCAGGCCAGATCCTCGGTATTCGGTTTCTTGATAAACTCTGCTCTCAAAAACGTGATGTATCTAGTCCTGAAGAGAACACACAGTCCAAGAGCAAGTACTGTCTAAAAATGAACCGTTCTATGGGGGAACCCAATGACACCCAAGATGATGAGGTGGAAGAGATTGGAGATCATGATGACAGTCCATCAGATGTGACAGTGGAAGGCACTCCCCCAAGTCAGGAAGATGGTAAGTCACCAACCACTACCCTGAGAGTGCAAGAGGCAATTCTGAAAGAGTTGGGAAGTGAAGAAGTTCGAAAAGTAAACTGCTATGGCCAAGAAGTAGAGCCTATGGAAACAACGGAATCTAAAGACTTAGGATCTCAGACTCCTCAGGCACTCACATTTAATGATGGCATAAGTGAAGTGAAAGATGAACAGACACCAGGCTGGACCACAGCAGCCGGGGATATGAAGTTTGAGTACTTGCTTTACGGTCACAGGGAACACATTGTATGTCAGGCTTGTGGCAAGACCTTTTCTGATGAAGCGCGTTTGAGAAAACATGAAAAACTACACACTGCAGACAGACCATTTGTTTGTGAAATGTGTACAAAGGGCTTTACCACGCAAGCTCATTTGAAAGAACACTTGAAAATACACACGGGTTACAAGCCTTACAGTTGCGAGGTGTGTGGGAAGTCTTTTATTCGTGCACCAGATCTAAAAAAGCATGAAAGAGTTCACAGTAATGAGAGGCCATTTGCATGCCACATGTGTGATAAAGCTTTCAAGCACAAGTCCCACCTCAAAGACCATGAAAGAAGGCACCGAGGAGAGAAACCTTTTGTCTGCAGTTCCTGCACTAAAGCATTTGCTAAGGCATCTGACCTAAAAAGGCACGAGAACAATATGCACAGTGAAAGAAAGCAAGTTACAGCAGCCAATTCCATCCAGAGTGAAACAGAACAGTTGCAGGCAGCAGCCATGGCTGCTGAAGCAGAGCAGCAACTAGAAACTATAGCCTGTAGTTAAAAACTAAAGCGGGAACTTTATCAGAAATAATATAAGAAATGAAATGGAAGAAAATCTATTGTTGGTGTACATTTAGACTGAGAATCTTTTCAAGAAAGCATATTTTTAGAGGATTTGAATGTTACATAGGAATACATAGCATTGCTTGGTTAGGTATTTTAAAACATTTCAGAGATGGGTATTCTTAGAATGTGAAGCAGTTTGTTGTCATTAGCAGTATAATGCACTAATAACTGTTTAATTCGAGAATGTGATCAAGTTCTCTATAAAACAGGGATCATCACTGGCCGATACTTTGCTTTATCCAGTATGGAATACCGAATACGACGTAAACATTGCAATCAGTGAGAATCAGTGAGTTATGTTTGAAAACACTGAGATCTCAAAAATCACAAACATGGAAAGAAAGGATTTGGTTTTATAATTCTGAGGTGTTATACCTACAATTTTTTGAGAAGCAAACATTGATTCCCTAAGCTTTTTAATTCCTCCTTTTTTCACCTAGTGTGGGTTGGTACAACAGAGTGTAAAGGAGGATGGTGATCAAAATGAAATTGCTTCTTATTTTATTCCCTGAGATATCCTCTTATTTTTATAAAGGCAGCAAGTTTTAATGAAATACTTGTATTCTGGAAAAAACTGCATTATTCACGGTGATTTTGGCTGGTAAAGCAGAAGTGTCATGGCATTCACCAGTCCCTTCTGTGGGCAAAAAAGTCTGCCTTGTTTGTTTTTATGTTCACTTATATGCAGGGCGCTGGAGATGGGACCAGGCCACAAAGGAAAAAAGGTGCAGCATGGAGGAGACATGCTCCTTACTCAAACCCAGTAGAAATCAGTAAAAGCTAACACAGCCTGAGACTGTTTTTCATTATGCAGGTTTCAGGTCACCTAAGCTACTACAGTGAAGGCAGAGGAGTAGCTGCACCAGCAGGTGACCAGATGTCACTGCCAGGCTCCCAAAGCTGCAGCCACGGGTGTCACATACCTGCCCGCAGGGCTCAGCTGGGGTTTGTGTCATGGCTGGTCATACCAGCTCATAGGTCCTGTTCAAGTTTTAAAGCTTCCACCTTCTGACACACCACCTCTTGTCAAGAGGGACACTTCAGTGAGTAAGTTCTGTCATAATGGATCCTGAGTGAGTGTTCACTATTAGTCAGTTGCTTAGTGTATTTTTTTTTAAGACCAGATGGGGTACATGCTGATAACTTAATAGTTAACTCACAGAGTCAACAAAATAAGTGGTCTTTGGATTGCAGTCTGCTATATGCGGTCATCAAGAGAAGACACTATAACAGTGGCAATGTAATCCAAAGGTATATTGAGCCTTTATTTTAAATTTGTAAATACCACAACTGTTGTGAAAACTTCATTTGAAGTTGGAATGGGCAAAAAACCACACTCTTGGGCACATGGTCGGTAACATTGGTCACTTGCGATACCTGTAGCATATCAAAGTGTTAGACCAGTTTCTGGTAAGTTGCTGTGTAGTAGATCACATCTTGCTTTTCTAAATAGAAATTTAAAATAGTGTTTTTGGAACTGTTATATGGAACTTCGATTATTGAGGGGTTTTTATTTGGTTGAGGTTTTTTTTACAGCTTCATTTTATTCATGTATTCATCAGGTTAAGAAGTTATCTTAAAATGCCAGTAATTGTGGAATGCTGGTCTGTAAATAAAACATGACCTTAATATTTTAGAAAATGTAAACTTTGGACCTTTACCAATATATTTTTTTAAAATGTTGCTTCATTTTACATTCAGTAATATTAGTTTGTAAACAAACTATACATTTTGTACCTGTGCAACATCAGAGGATGTGTATTCATTGCATTTTATTGGTTCTCTTGAGGAACATGATAAATGACCATTGTTAAAATGTTTTACTGTATATGATCATAGATATAAAGATAGTAGGTCCAAAATAGGATCTACTTTTTTTTTCTAAATATATTAGTCTTGCTATGTTTTCTTATCTGAAATTGTGTGCACTTCTTCCTAGGTAAATTGGGGTTGATAAGACAAAACAGATCGGTTGTGATAAGAGTTCAGAAGTGTGAAATGTGAAGAAAGTAAATTTTCTCAAGGTCTGCTATGAAGAATGCAAGAAACAATGAGCTTAAATTACAGCAGTAAAAAATTATGTTAGAAAAAAAACCTCAAGCTTTTAGATGAATTACTAAAACAGGATGCCTGCGGAGATACTGCAATCTCCAGTAGTGGTGACATTCAAGAATGGGTTAGACAAACCTCTATTAGGAATGGTTTAAATATGGTTAATTCTGCCTTGAAGCTGAGGGATAAGCTAAATAACCTCTCAAGAAGAGCCTCATTGGGATTTTTTTGGGAAAGTAAAAAATTAAAATGGAGCTCACTGGGACAGCAGACACTTGAGTGGAAGGACAGAACCTCAAGTATTACAGTTAAAGAAAACTGCCCCTGACTTTTGAGCACAAGTAGTCAGGCTGTGAATTTGAAATTGTTATAGAAAAGCAGGCTTGCATTAGAAGACTCAGAGCTGAAAGTGCGATAGAATTCTGTGTTACATTAAAGTAAATTCTGCTATTGTTACAGCTTACAGCTATAAAAGTTACAAGTGCGGAGGCATGGAGGTGTCCTTAGCTGTATATTCCTTCTTGTTAATGTGTTCTAAACTAATCTGTATATTCTGAAGAAATGTTAGCCTATATATTGTGGGGGTGTGTCTGTGAATTTCAGGTAAATCTGTCTGCATCTTACAACACTACTGCTCCCATCTCTCTCCTGTCTGTTCCAAAAGACACCATGTACAAAAGCAGGTGTGTGTCAGCTCCAAGCCAACGAGGTTTTCCAGCATGATAAACTAAGCTGTGAGCTGGGGTGATTGAGGAATGGGCACACTTTTATTTTTGCTTTGACAAGGAAGGCAACTTCTTTTAGAGTTTGAGACTGGATGAGATTCTGTCCAATTAATGGAAGTTTTGCTGTTGGCTCTATTTGGGCCAGACTAGTCTAACATTCCTTAGGAGGTTTTTGTTTGGATTTTTTTTTAAGAGAAAAAGCAACAAAAATAACACATTTTGAACTGTGGTGTTTGCTTAGTTTCTCATCCTAATTGTATTAGCCGTGGGTATGCTGCTGTTTATTTGGCACAACTCAGTTTGGAAACTAAAAGTTTGGGAAAGAATACCTTTTAGTCCTTCTCCACTCCCCAACCCTTCTTTCACACACTATTCTTATCAATATTTTAAAAAATATTAGAAAATGAAGCAACTCACAATTGAGTGAGTACTTGTGGTTTTATTTTTCTGCTTTGATCTTTTAGAAAGGTTTAGACCTGGTGATCAGAGTTTTAGAGGTTGTTTTGTGGAAAAAAATTTCCTCATGCTCACTTCAGTAGCAAAAGTTTGAGGTCAGCTTCTATTTGTTCCTGTAAGCTACAGAATACTAAATACTCCTCAAAATCTTGCCCTTTAAGTAGCCAAACTGAGGTTCTTTTGAAGATCCGGCCTCAGTTTTCTAACACAGAGATTAGTTTCATGATTCCATTAAGTAAGGTTACTTAAAATTAAGAGTTGTGTGAAATACAGAATAAAATATCAGATTATATCAGAAAGTCTACCCTAAGGTTAGAGTATATTTTTAGAGGCATATTATCTTTTATGAAGCATTTTATTAATACAGACATTTCTAGTGTTATAGAGGAGACAAAGCATTTATGAGAGAGACTACATCTACTGCTTGCAACAGATGCCTTTTCTGAATGTAAACATTTACAGATAGGTACAGAACAGGATAATTCTGCCTGGAAGGTAAAGACAGATCTAAGGAATTTTCATCTTTTTCAGTCCTTAGATCACAGTAGTGTGCCTGGTCAGCCAGAAATGTGCACATTTCATTAAAAATTCCATTACAGCAGTTGATCTGTCATTTGTCTTCATATAGATCTAAAACAATTATAGTAACATTCTTACTCATTTCAGAACAGATGGAGGATTTCCATGAATAGATTTGTTAAATATGTGTTATAAGAGTTGAGACACCTATTCTCAGGAAGTATTTTTAAATGTAATGCAAGAAATCTGAAATATCAGAATACCTAAAAATAGTGATTTATACAGTATTGATATGTTTTCCAGTGTTTTTCCTCCCCACTGTCCTTCCATATTATTTTTATTTGCATGCCTTGTTCATTTAGATATTTGTAGAACTCTGAAACTTGGTGAACTTCAGTGGTTCCAATATGAACAGCACTACAACTCTTTAAAATAGAAATAATATTTTTGAATCTGGTTAATACATATTTTTGAGTTTACTGGTAGTTTTACTATTCAGTAGCTAAACATCTAATTTTTTATAGGTAAACCTGAAAAATATGTGGACCATATGAATAAAGATGTACTACATCTGACCTGTTAGGTATATGGGTATCAAAAACCATGGCCCAAGCAGAACTTCTGGATACCTGTATCTCAGATTCCTCCCGTGATTTTTTTCGTGAGTCTATGGTTCGAGAGCACGAGTTTGTAAAATGAGTGGTACTAACAAGAAATTAGAATTCTTACTTAATCAAAATTCCAAATGTATTTTCTTTTTGATAGTACTGAGCCATTTTAAAGAAGTATAAAAGACAGTAACTACATGGTACATATTATGCAATGAATAGATTTAAAGTTGTATTTTCATTCAGAAGTAAAATAAATTAATAGATATGGTGCACTGAATATAGATCATCTTTATGAAATCATTGAAACATGAGAGCTCTTTTCTGCTTTTTCCACCAAAGCATGGAAGTTTTTCACATGTTTAGAAAAAAGTATTTTCTGATGTAAACCCATTCTGTTAAAAACAATAACCAAAACCACCCAAACCCAACAGTGCTTACACTTGCAGTTTTCTGACCTCCTCCCAGTGACCTATTTATACATTTGAATAATCTGTATATGCAAGCAACTTAGAGTATTTTTGTCTTCTAAAATATTCGAAAGACCAAGCTTCCCTGCATCTAAGTTTTCATTCTTCGCTAGTAAAAATCCTTTTTCTTTCACAGTAGAGGGTACCACAAGCAGTGCTTACAGGAACAAAGCACTGTAGTGGCATTGCAAATTGCTCAGACAGGAGAATTGAGCATAGTGGAGCTCCACTAACTCCACTGGTGGAGCTTCTACTAGGGTCAGTGGAAGAGCAGCCTCAATTTAGAGCAGCTTAAGCTATTGTGGAGCTGCCTCCTGAGACAGCAGCTTTGTATTTTGACTGCCATAGTGAAACTGGAAATTGTTGCTAAAAGAGGTAATCTCATTTTCTCCTTTCCTTTCTTGCTGTTATCTTTTGTACCTGTTTCCTCCATCTTGTTTGCCTCAGATTTAGTGGCTTTTGTGGCTTTAGAATAAGCCAGTGGAGTGATCTTACATAAGAAAGCAATTCAGTGCTTAAGTGAGTTGGTTTTAAATTGACCTACCTTGTCGAACAAATTCATTAAGTTTTATCCAAAGTAAGTGGCAGGAGCACATTGCTGGAGTTAGGAGAAGGAATGGAGCAGGACTTGCCCAACTTGGCACCACATTAAATACAAGGTGATGAAGCACAGCACATGTTGCACAGTGTTTGTGAGAAGCAGCCGGGCAACAGAAGGGATCAGACATCATCAGACATCATTTTTGCAACATCCACTGCTGATAGACTTGTGGGATTTTGAAGAGGGTGATCTGTGTGTGTCATTTCTGCTTTTTCAGGAGAATGGAGTTTGGTGGTTGAGGTTGTGGGGGCTTTTTATCTCTTTCTTTTTTTTACTGTTTAAATTAATCTGATCCTGTTTGCCTCTTACCCAACAGTTCTACACAGCCTTGAATGGTGGCAAATTGCTCAAGGAGAAAAGAGTTCTTAATAAAAGACAGTAGGTATTTAATTCACTGAGGGACAAAACTGGAATCGCAACAGGATGAAAAAATACATTTTTTCAACAAGTTAATCTTTACAAGTATTAGAAGTAAACAATATTCACTTCATAGTAATTTGCATCTATTTTAGATCTGGTTTAGATCACTTGCTGGGTAAAAAAAAAAATCACTCTTTTTAGTTAATGCAAATAATATAACTCCAAAGTATAGGGATAGATTCTGTATTTCATTAGATGATGTCAGCTAGACTGGTTTTATCATAATTTATTTTCTACCTTTTGAGTTTGGGGTTCTGTGGCAAACCTAAAGTTTTCAAATGAGTGATTTTGATTTATTTCCATGTATAAATATGTATCCATTTAAAGGCCTGAATATAAAATTTGTGGGTTTTCTTACATTTCCACTTGGTACTTGACATTAATGAGTTTTAAATGTAATTCTTGAGTTGTGTAGCTCAGGCTCCGGAAGGCATTCCTTGTTAAGAGCTGCCTTCTTTCAGTGTAAAGTTCTTCCCTGGAAATGAGTTCTGTTCTCTGACATTTCTCATGGTTTTCTATGCTTTTAGCAAGAACTATTTTTCTGATTTGAAGTAACAGCATTTGAATATTTTATTTTTACAAGGTGCCTTATTTTATGTTACAGCTATTACCACTTTTGATATTTTACTAATTCATCCAAATTCTCCAGTAAGAGTTATAACAACCAGGGCCACTATATTCTTGCTCTTAAAGTATAAAATAGAACTTATTCGAGGATTTGGAAATATAAACTTTGGAATGCTGGTGTAAGTTTTTAATCTTTTACTTCTCAGCACTGTACAAGAAATCTTATACCCCTGAAAACCAGTAAGATCTCTTTGACTGCTGTGGTGGTGCAGGTGGCTGAAGCCGCCCAGATCACTAAGGCTAACACCCACCCCAAGCAGTGGTGGTCAAGCCTGACTTCTCACTCCTGGTTAGGGTGAGAGCCCACAATCCCCCCGTTCTGTTTTGCATACTTTACTGTCGTTGGTTCATGTTTTCCCCTCCCAGTTTTATGTATGTTGTTATAAATATTCATTTCCTTTAGTTAATATGCATAGGTTCTAGAAAGTTCTGTTAGACTCGACACCCCATTAGTTCCTTCCCAAAGTCTCTCCTGTTTGTTTTTCCCATTGGCTCCTTCACTATAAACCCCTCCTTCCTTCCCTTATCCTATTGGCTGTATCTGTTATCCCCGCCTTTCCTATCCCCAGTATAAAAGGTCTGAACCCTCATTAAAATTTGGCTTTTTGTCCCTGGATCTTCACCTGAGTAAACCTCTGTGTGGAACACATACGAAGAGCCCCCTCTCCCCTTCTTTATCTCCACCTGCGCACCGGATTATCTGCCTAGAGGAAGCTCCCTCGGGTGTGGAGCTCGCCCTTGAACCTTTTTTGTGTAGCCGCCTTGACAAGGACGCAGCAGCCAGACCTCCGGGCTTCCTTTTTCTTGGGCTTGCGTGCATTAGACTGCTTGTATTGGAAAGAGTTGATTTTTAAAAACGTGTATATATGTATTCTATTTGTGTTTCTGGATTTCTTTATCTTAGATCAAATAAGGGAAAAAAGTTCAGCTGTCTGTTTGGAAAGTAGGAAGGAGCAGCTCTACCCTTTTGTATTTCAGAGGAGTTAAAGGTCTGAACATAACTGGGCTTGGTTACTAGACTAACAGTTGTCTACAACTCTACATATAGTAACAATTAATACTTACAGTTTTTAAAGAGCCTAACAGGTTTGCTTATGCTAGAGTTTTGCAATTCAGTCTGCACAAAAAAACTAACCCTGAAATACATGAGAAATTCTTACTTTAAAATGTCATTGCTGCCATCATAAACAGAGGTATGTTAGTCACAAATGTTTTAATTGAAGTGAACAATTACCCATTTTAAGAGTGTTTGTCAATGTTTTTAATGTGAAGCATAGGTTTCATTTTCCACTTCAATAATTAACTTTTATACAGTTGTGTGTCTTTCTTGTAGATCTCCCATTGTTTCAAGGTCAGATTAAATGGAGTCAGATGGGAGCTCTGATTTGATGGATGTGATAAATTCTACTGGCATAGGATTGTCCTATTGTAGATACTTTCCAGATGGACATGGATTATGCTCTAAGAATCTTGCTAACCTAATTTAAGGTTTTAAAACTCTACTGTTTAAAATCCTTTCTTTTGTATCAAAGTTGATGTTTTCAAACTTAATGTAAAATTCATATATTTATCTTATTTCTCCACATTGTTTCATTTTTAGCCATGCATGATGAAATCCCCATTCTTTTGACTTTATAGGACAAGTTAGAAAGCTGTGTTGTGTATTTACCATTTGTATTTCATATTGCTATAATTCAGTATAATTTTTCATTCTCAGTTCTTGAACAATCGAAGCTATTTAGGATCACATTCAAATTATGACTTTGGTATTTACATTTTACAGACCTTTTTTCTTTTCTTTGAGTGTTAAATTAATCATGTGGTTTAATATTTAGGTTTACTTTTATCAAAATGTATAACTGATTGATTGAAGACTCTTAACAGTATTTTATTGCAAGTTTGGAAATATCTTTGTTCATTCTAAAGCTGACTTTTCTTCTCCTTAGCTCGTTGGCTAGCTGTTCTGCCATGGGTCATAAATGCTTCTCTCCTTTTAAGTTCCTTGAAAACTTGAGCAAATTCCTAATTTTATGACTTGTGTGTCAAGTTGCACACACTGATAAGCTGTGGCATGATCAGAGTCTTAAAACAGTTTTTGTAGAAAAGAGAAAGACACATACAAAAATATTCATTTTTAGTGTAACGAATGTTGTGCTGATAGGAACAGAAAAGATTTGAAGATGAGCATTTCACTTGAAGGAGACTCCCAACCCATCCTATGCATTTCAGTGGGGTGCAGAATGGTATGGCATGGTCCTTGTCAGGAGACAGTGGTTGTGACTGAGGTTCTTTAAAATCTCTGCCTGTGTTTCACATTGTCTCTGCTAGATCCGGAGTCATTAGCCAAGGACTTGACTAGACTGAATTCTTTGTTGTATAAAAGAATTCCTGTGTGATGGAAAGACTCTAAGATTTGGACAGTGACTCATTCATCTATCTTGGTGAAGGGACTGACAACCAGCAGAGGTGTGGCGGGTTGATTGGCGGGTTGAGGAGCAGCGATTACTTTGGCTCCACTGCACAGTTGTATATGTAGTAATGTTTTAGGTGAGCCATTGAATCTTTTATTTAAACCTCCTTAATTTATCTAGGTGTTATTGATTGGCTTTTGTTTTGGGTTCAGCTTCTCTAATTTTGCCTCCTATCTATAACAGAAAGATACCAATTTACTTTTTATGGGACTGTTGGAAGATAACCAGTAATGGGTGCAAGGCATTCCAGTGTTGTGAGGGTGGTGATATAATCAGCTAGAAATATTTCCTAGATGGAAGTGGGTCTTTTGGGATATCTTTACGGGCTGTGAGAAGTCCTGGGGTGGATGCATCTTTGTGATACTTTAATGAACCCCAACAAACAAAAAACCACCCCAAAACTGTACAGCTATTTCTCCTAGACTCTGTCTAAAATTTATTCATATTTGTAAATCTCTGCCCTGGACTACTGTGTAGTTTATCAGATTAATTAGGAAAAATGAGTAGACCGATGAATTAAAATACTACTGGCCACTCTTATCTTTAATGGTATTCACTTTTTCCTGTCTTGGGAAACGTTGCATGTTCCTGCTTCTGGCTTTCAAGGTGTCCTGTCTTTGGCTGCTGGAAATCTGTGCACCACTAGTCTTCTGAAGCACTCATGGAAAGGTAACTGGCTTTTCATTTTCTTTTTTTTTTCCAGAAGAATGGCACTTGTGTCCATTTTTATTTGTCTTTTCTACCCGCTCTGTTTATTCTCTCCTGTCTGTTAAAGATATATTAATCAGAGAGGTATTAAATGTTAGATTTCTGAATCTGGGATGCTGACTATTATGATCCCTACTGTACAGATTGTAATTTGACATTTCAAATATTCACCTAATGTTTAGATATTTCTTGCTGACACTCAGTCACAATTTCCTCTAAACAGCTTCCCTGCAGTTTCAGATGTGATATATTGCATCTTGGCTAGTAAAGACTTTTAATGTTAAGCTTAACCATAAGATTACAGTGACTGTAATCACTTTTTGAAGACCATTATGATCATAGCCAATTTAGAAAAAGACATCAAATAGTTCAAGCAGTTTCCTAATCATATTAATTTTCCCTCCCAAAAAGCTAGGTTCGATTATTAATGTGTAAGTGTGGGAAGAAATACAAAATAAAGGGCTCAGAGATAATTAGTTCTCAAAGTTGGGAAAAAAAAAAATTTACAAAATATAATACTAGCATTTGATGTAAAATGTATGAAATCTTTATATCTTTATATTGATATTATTATTATATTATATCTTTATATTGATTTTATTATAAAATGTGTTCATTTGTATTTAGATTAGCTCTGAATGATTCTTTCAGAAAAGAGTTTAGAATGTTGCCTGTAAAATGTTAGCTGTATGTTCTTGTTAACAAAACATATAAACCTTGAACATCATCAGGTGGAAAGGGCTCCTTTCTGAATACATATTTACAAAGCTTCTGAACCTATGTGACCAAATAATTGTTCTCAGCTCCATTAGAATAAAGGGCTTACTTCAGATCTAAACCCACAGAATTATGAATAGCACAGATGATATAAAGTGACATCAGCCAACATGATTTTTGTAACTGTCTGAAAATGTTAGCTATCTGTTAAAAAAGTGTTACATTTTTTAACAAAGTACTTTATAAATAAGTCAAGACTTCTTCAAAAAGGTCTTTGAAAATACATACCGAAGAATTTTTATATCCCCTGATGTTATCTGGAAATCATTAATTCCTCACTTAGACATTAAGAATTTAAATGATACACAAGGCAGAGACTGTATAAATAGAGATAAAAATATATGCAGATTTTTTTGTAAGTGTTTTCATGCTTCCTATTTCATACAAGTTGATGGAATATCTTTAGGTGTATTGTATTTTAATGATATAACCACCTTTTTAGCAATGTGCTTCATTCTCAAGGGATTTTTTTGTATAAGTGGGCATAACTAGTGTTGTTTTCCACTTACCTGAAGTTGAATGAAAAAAAATTAGTAGGGCACTCTTTGTTTTGGGGTTGTACCTGCATTAACTGCACTTTTTTTTTGAGGTGACAGTTCACTATAGACCTCTGTCCTGTGCAGTCATTTCAGTGATTTTTCGGGTGCATTTGAACTTGTGACCCAATCCAAAATTCAGAAATTAGTTTTATGACAAAGAGAAGCTCAAAAAGCTTTTTGGTAACATTTGTTCTTCTAGCAGAAAACATTACTTGCTGTTAGCTTTTAATTTGAGCAAGAAAACTGAAAGCTCTAGAATAAAATGTGACTGGTTTGAGTTATTTATCAGATTAAATACAGATAGTAGTTAAAGAAAGATGTTCATTAACATTATTGTCAATCGACTGTATTCTTTCACCAGAATGGTGTAGGTTCTGTTACCAAGTTGCATATACCTACCTAGAATTTTACAGGTTACTTACAGACTTTCGTATCACTGAAACATATTTATTGTTTTGAAAATCTTTTAACAAGCTGCTCCACCGTCTCAAAACACAATCCCTTAGAAACATCCATATAATTTTTTTGAGAATGTATATAATAGAAATACATCCAATCAAATTTTTTTTTTTTTTGAGACGTGCTTTAGTACCTGTTTTCATGGTGGATAACTCTCCATCAAATACACGAATCAAGCATTAAGGGCCACATAACAGATACATCATAAAAATACCAGTGTAAGTTTTCTTACAGTCTTTCCAAATTATGGATCAGTCTTGATGTACTAAAGGTTATGGGGTATCCTCCACCTTTCTTGTAAGAATGCTGAATATTGCTGACTGCATTCATTTCTGCATTTTATGTAGGATACTTTTACTAGAAATTCTTCTAGTTGAGTTCATAGGTACCCTGTTAGTTCCCATACTTGAGGTGAATGAGAATAATGATAGGTGAGGAAAGGTTAGAATAGAGATTTTTGAAGTCACATTCTTAAAGGGAACACCATTCCTGAGCAACCAGAGGTATGTTTATGTTCATTAATTCAGTTGCCATCTGAGAGAAATGAAACTGAATCCCTGAAATATAAGATAGACGAGGGAAACAAATGGCAGTAAAGAAGTTGAAATTGCTAAGGGGAATAAAAGGAATATCCAGAAACTGGATAGTAGAAATGGTAAGTGAAGATAAATCTAGAAGGCATTCCCAAGGAGAAGTGATCTTACACACTATTAAAAAAAAAGAAAAAAACTGCCACCAGATGATTAGTTTGACTTTGACAGTGATGCCACTCTTGAGTTCTTGCTGAAGTATATAAGCAATATTTTTTAAGGAGGTCAGTGCTTTTCTGTACCTATATTTTAAGAATAAGGCCTTATTTTGAGACTTCAAGTATCTCAGGTTAATTGGAGAATTCTGTGTTTGTGAAATGCTTGACTATGAAAAGAATTGTATAAGCTTGTGAGAATATTTTAGGTTATGAAAATGTGACTGGAAAATGTATGGCATATTGCAAACATTTACGCAAAATTTTTTAAAATGTACTTTCTATAATTTGCACTGATAATGTTTTTCAAAATCCCTCTTGCAAGTTAGGCTTAAAGAGGAGAGATAGTTTTTGTAAATCTTGTCCCATCTGGCTGTGTGTTTCTCACTTCTGCTGTAGAAGTTCAACGTCCACAGGAAATCTGATTATGGGTTCTACAAACAAAAGTAAATTAAATCTGAAACATAAAAGATGGTAGGAAATTTTAAGTAGTCTTCTGCTGTTGGCCCTTATCGTCTTTATTTTATTACTATTCGTTATTTTCTTTACTGTTTTGCCTTGATGTCCTCTTTTGTGTGCCAAAACATTCATGTTGCCTCTTAAAGTGCTGGTTACAGCTGAGTTAACGGGCCTGTGAAACCAGAGTATAAATTCCTCAGCATTTGAGCTTTTGGAAGTGAAAATACTGTGACAAAGTACAGTGTTGCTGGAGCCTATTACCAGGGCTGTCAGCTTGTGGTGAAAGCAGCGCACCCCAAAATGTCAGGCAGCGGGGCTGTTGTCGAGAGATAATTAGGAGCAATTAGCCAGTCTCCCTGCTGGGCAGATCGCTGTTGCCTTTCTCCTTTTTATCCTTCCTCCTGCTGCCACTGCAGGGCAAGGAGTTATGGCAGTGATGGTTCCCTGGTACAGAGAGAGAGAGGGAGAGAGAAAGAGGGAGTGTATGTGTGTGTGTGTCCGTCCGTCCGTGCGGGCGTCCCGGCCCCCTCCCCGCCCCGCCGCATTGTGGAGGGAGGGACTGCGGCCGCCTCCGCCGCCGTGTGGGGCCGGGCGCTGTCCGTGGTGCTGAGCCCGGCGGGACGGGCGCTGTCCGAGGTGCTGATCCAGCAGGGCCGGGAGCTGTCCCAGGTGCTGATGCCCGCGGGGCCGGGATCTGTCCGACGTGCTGATTTCTGCAGGGCCGGGAGGTCTCCGAGGTGCTGAGCCGTGCCGCCCGGGCGGCACCATGGTGTTCGCTCCAGGTAAGGGCAGCTGCATCCCGATCCCAGCCGGGTAGCCCAGCAGGAAGGCCCCGGCCGTGCCGGAGAGCTGCTGCGGGGAGGGGGTGCTGATTGAGCCAGTGCTGCCAGCAGGCAGCAGCAGGTAGGTTCAAAGAAGGTGGTTTAGTTTATGATTTCTTTAGCTGAGGATCCAGAGGTTATGAGGGTCACCCTTGTGGTTCTCATCAGGGACAGGAGCCTCCTATATAAGTGTGCAGGGGGCTGTGCTTGTCAGACTGCACAAAAGGGTCAAGAAAGGGGATGTGGCCTTGCAGTGACTGGAGAGTGAGTCCCCCTCTGCACCCACACCCATGGCTGCCAATAAGACCATCCTTGAAACTCATGGAGATAATTCAAAAATTTCAATTCCCCTTTCCTCCCCC
>VWZW01007667.1:1622304-1660356 GCA_013397115.1 Edolisoma coerulescens
CCAAAGAAGAAAATAAATATTTGAATGGAAGAGAACAGAAAGTTTATTCAGTCCAGTTTCTACTGGAACAAAATTGAAGATTTCAGCAGCTCATGTCTAATGTGAGACCTCAATGTATAAGGGTGCAGAATCTCTAGTGCATAGTATACTTTTGTGCTAACCCTTAGAAGAAGCGAAACTACAGCAAATCTGTATTGGATTTGGTACATTCTACTTGGAAACAGGCAGCTGGTTGTTCAGAAAGAGATGAGAGGGATGAAAGGCCCAGTAGCTCCAGGGTATAAATGTAAGCCATGCGTAATATCTTCTGTAGGGAAATGACTTGAAAATAACTTCGTTAAAGATGTATAACTTTCAGTAAAATAGTGGGTCAATAGAAAAAGGAAAGTAAATGCTGCAACTTGACAATGAATAACTATTAATACCTCTGTTTTGCAAAGCTTACAGAAGTTTTGTCTTCTTTGAAATGCTATATCCAATCTCTGAAAGGGTAAGAATCCAAAAGCTTTATACTTTCATATAAAAAAAATATCTTGGGACTGACTTTGCTAACTCAATAGAGTCTAATTTTTTGATGAAAAAGAAAAGTAGTATCTCTTTTCCTCATTAAGTTTGTCTATTTAACTGCCTGGTTGCTCTCTAATTTAGTACATTCACATACATTGTGTTGTGAAATTGGGACCAAGTTATTTATCTTAATAGAACCAGCCACTGCTTTTTGTAATACACCTTTCAGTATTAGTGAACTTTTCTGAACTCCATTTCTCTGTCACACTGTCACCATTAGCTGTAGAAGTTTTTGAAATGCTCTGTGGGACTGGAATACTGCAGGAAGAGATTACCCCTAAAATAATGAAAACATGCACCTTTTTTCTCCAAAGGCTGACAAAGAACAAACCCCAAAGCTCATTGATAAGTGCATGAATTGTTCTTTTCACAACTCTAATCCACAGATGGAAAAAAAATCCTCAGTCCAAAACTGTTTTGTATAGTCATTCTTCAGTTTTCCTTTACTCAAAGAAAAGCCCATGGTTTCCTTGCAGATGTTGCCATGAAATGCATAGGGCAACTAAATGGGAATTTGTAAAAGAAATGATAAAACAATCTATTGTATTCAGACAGAGCAAGCCTGAGTAGATTCCATTTTTTTATTGCTTTTCTTCCCTGCAAATCAGCCCTGCCCTGGCATTATCTCTTCTCCAGATATAAAAAAAAAAAAAGGTTTATACGTCTTTAGCATCTTCATAGCACTTAAGGCCATATGAGGTAAGAATACTGTAAGTTTACTAAGTAAATGAGTTTCATTTCTTCAATCAATTTTCTGATTTTATCGCACTGTGATGAATGACCTCATTTTCTGTTCCATTTGTTTGTTGGGGTGTGAGGGGAGAGGAAGTAAAAGATTTATCTAACTGTAGATGGTTAGGGTCAGAATGATAAACTTCCAGGATGGGGTGGAAAAAAGAAAACAAAACAACAATTGAGAGGAAATTCTCTTCCTGAAACAAAAAGTATGGAAGTCATTTATCTGACAACAAAGATAAGATTTTGCAGATGAATAAGATGATGAGCTTTTTCTTAAGGTCTTGGATAAGTTATTTCAGAACCCTGAAATAATGGGGTATGTTCCTAAAATGTTAACTAGAAGCAGCTTATCAAGTTAAATAGACTTTTAAAAAGGTGAAGCCTATTGACTGTTTTCTGAATACTTTCCTGTTAATCTTCAACTCCCTAAAACTTATTTCTACTATGTTGAAAAAATAATGCAACAAAGCAGCACTAAAACAAACAACCCCAAAAGAAGCCTGGATATTACTGAGATAGATCAAAATTATTATAAAATGGCCAGTATTCCATGCCAAAATTGGACTTCCTGGCTCATTTTACACAGTGTACCACTATTCGTAGGTATGCAAAAAGGCATTCTTCATATTCTTCATTTATTCATATTCTTCCTTCATGCTTAAAATTAACATTGGGATTGTTCCAGAAAAAGGAACTGAGAAGAGTACGTTTTTCCTTACTTGGTTTAATTTGACTGGGGCTTCATTGTACTGTCTTGTGCTGATTGATTAACGATATGCTTATGTTTAGGAAATGCAGTCCAGACTCTGAGATGTCTGGGCATTCGTTTTTCCTGGAGAATTCACACATGTTGTGCTGCCCTTACAGTGGGGGATGATACATGAAATTCACACAAGCTACACGTTGCAAGGTTTAACTTCTTTACTTTTCCTGAACTGAACTGCTTTAGTCAGTTTGAGAAGTAGACAAAAATGTGTTATTTTGCATTGCATGTAAGGATGGAGGTACATATGAGACTGCACTAGAGAAGCATGAAATTTCAGGGTTTTGGATTAGATCAAAAAGCAGAGAGAAGACATCATTTTTGAATTGGTAGATCTTCTTACAAAGTTTTCCTTAAATTTTCTGTAGAAGATAGTGTATTCCAGAATTTATAAAAATGTCAATGCCAAATTAGCCTATAAAATACTGGTAACTGTAAATAATTCCACAGATTGAATATGTGCCAATGTGAGGTAGGAAATGAAGAGATATTAAAACAGTTATTTGTTCTAACACATTAGTAAAAATCAGAGAATGCAGCAAGCTTTCTTCTGATAGCATATCATTAGATTACAAAGGTGTGATCACTTCCAATATCAGCATTTACCAGATTTAACCGTAACTTTAAATGTTACTTATCAAACTGCTAATCAAACTACTTCTTTGCAGACTTACTTTTCCAAAAATTACCTTGGGCATATTCCATGCTAATTGCCGAACCCTAAAACGTTTTTCTAGTGCAAAGATAAAAATAATACTCTTTACTTACGATCTGTCTGAACAAACACAATACAAAGGTGTTTTTCATGCTTCAAGAATTTTTTCTGATGTTATTTTGCACGAGTCACTCCAACACTTATGGCTCAGGCCTTTGCCCTTACATGTGTGTACTGAAATAGCAGAGCCATGGCCTGCATTTTTAAAATTAGTTTGGGAATAAAGTTAGAAACCTATGTCTGACCTACCTAAAGGGTTTTTTAAGCAAATCTCACTTGACTATCATTTCAGTGATTATTTTAGTATATTTTGAGAATTTTACACTACTCTGACTCGGTAAAACCATAAATAAAATAACCAAATTATAGAGTCTCATTATTGCAGGCAATCATTGTTTCATCCAGTACAAAGCTGTGTTTTAATGGGTTTGTGGCTTTTTTTTTTTCTTTTTTGGCATAGTTTTTTTAGGAAGGAATCCATTTTGAACTGAATACCTCAAGAAAGATTGGAATATTCACATTGACAGCTTGTTTTGGGACAAACACTCTCTTTATTTAAGCTTGTGTCTGCTTTGAATTGTGTGATTTCATCTTTCATGTGAATCTTGTTATTTGACAGTGTAATTTGAAGAATTCCTTTTACCTGACAGTTTCCCCATAACTAGAAACTCAGATGCTTTACTCAACACCCTGTAATCCTAAAAGAAGTAGGAGGATATAGAATTAATTTTTGTATCAATATTTTTGTGTTAAAAAATGTTTGAACACAAAGTTTAAAGATAGACATTAGAGAAGTCAGAATATTCACTGCTCAGCGCCTTTTTCTTGCAACAGGAACACCAGTAGCTTTTCAACGAGGTTTTCAGCAGCACAGCTGTTCTTAACATTTTTAAGCTGGGAGCAGCATAGCAGACTTGTATAATGACACTGAAGATCAGAAGCTCATCCTGTACCAAACATTTTAGGAATCTCATTACACTGCAATTGAAGACATAGCAGCTGCATACTGAAACAGATGTGCTTATTGGTCTGAATAGTCCTGATCTTCTCAAGTGGAAAAGCTGGGATAGCAGCAACCTGTTGTGCTGCAGAATGTGAAGACATGAAATTTCTTGACAGAATTTTTATTTTTTTATATAGTGTTACAGGTACTATTGCAGATCCCTGTCCACAATGCCCAGGTCAAGACAGTATGGAAGTGCCTGTACATGAATGCAAAAATTGCTACCAATAACTTTACTTCTTTGGAAGCAACCTGTTGTGGGATATCTCCAGTGTTTGTGCCAGCTGTGGTACTCTGGCACTCAGTTATGAAGTGCCTTTCATGCATAAAAACAAGGCAGGACACAGTCCTTGTTGTCCTTATTAACTGCTGTGCTACATTCTGCTAATGCTCTAAGTTCTGCAGTCCTCCCCAAAACTCCCTAATCCATGATGTAAAAGTATATGCTTGTAGGATTCTTATTTGATAGCTTAATGTTGACAAAGTCCATGTGAAGGACATAATTTGAAAGTGAAAAACAAAACTATTTGCCAACCTCAGGTAGCCTGATATAATGGAGGTTTTGTCCAGTATTTGTTATGGCTGATAGTGAGTATGGAGGCCAGTTGCCACCCAAAAGTGCCTGAATGCATTTACAGCTCTCAACAATAGTTCAAAGTGTTTGCCACCTGGTATGAAGAAATCATATGGAAGGAAATTCCTTATTCTTTTTTGCTGGGGAAAAATATTTGTTGTGCTGACCTCTTCCTGGTGACACATTGATCTTTCCCCTGCTGTGAAACTCTACTAGCAGATCTCATTAGCGAGGTGAAAGAAATTTAGTTCATAGACATTCAGAAATGTGATGAAATTAGCAAGCTTAAGAAAATAATCAACAGTCCTAGGTGCAATCTTTCTTTAAAGTACAAATCAACATAGCATTGAAAAATGTCACAGAATTTATTTTTTCAAGTTATTTTTAACAGAACGGAAGGCTCAAATAAGTGAGGCTGGCACCTTTCACTTCCATGTCACTGGATTGAATCAGATTCAGGTTAGGTGTGAGAAGAATTCTGTTATCGCAGTGGCTGTGTGTGGCCTATATTGAAGGAGTTGTTGATAGTTGGGGCATAGTGGTAATAGGTGATACAGTCCTTATTAACATCCTTACTGGAACTGTTTATTGAGCAGGAAGGTCAAATGGTGAATGTAGAAAAGGAATGAGTTGCACTTACCTATAGAGTTTGTCCCTCTGAGTCATTGTTCTTGTAGGTGAATTGTTCTCTTGTACTTGTTATAGACATAAATAGTATCATTCCAATCTTATAAGTTTTATTGTGCTAATGGAAATAAATGCCCTTACTGGAAAATACAGTGAAAGGTAGATTTATTTCTATACCTCCAATCTTGTCTATTAAAGATTTTGTTAAGGGTATAATACACTGTATTTTGTTACAAATACTAGGTTAAGCAAAAATTATTTGCAAGCAAATAATTTATAATTTATTTATAAATAAATATTGTGAATTTTTTTGACTACTAGTTGCCCGTCTGTATTGTGTTTTTTACATAATAACTTGAAAGATTCTACAGAACTTTAGTGGATGTCAATTGGAGCAGAGTCTGTACTGATGTTAGCAGAAACAAAAAGTTGACCTGAATAGCCATAAAATGCTTCAGGTTCCTTTAGAATGCCTTGCCAGGGAAGTCAGGGCAGGTGAGCTCTGTGTTGCTGTTGTTTGCCCTTGCAAATCCTGTAGTTGTATTACCAGCAGGTGCTGTCTTCCTTCTTCAAGACAGTTTGAAATTTTTTGCCTGAAGAAGTAAATTGAGCCATATTCTACTCAGGCATTTCTCTAATGGTGAGGTAGACATAATCTCCTGTGGATTACTTGCATTTGTTTCACTTTATAGTATGTGTATTTGATAGAATGACCCTGTCGTTCCATCATTTTCTGTCTTTGGGCAGTGAATCCACTCATGATTTATCAGTACAGAGGGGTTGCATATCCATTACCTCTTCTGTTAAATACTTGCAGATTGACATTACATTTTGTCTTGAAGTAAGTTTTCTTAATAGAGCGGAAAATATTTCTCTGGGAAGACAGAGAATCAGTTCCAAGAGTGGAAAGCAGCATGAGATGGCATCCTATTGTAAAGAGAGATTCTGTCAAGATTACAGCTATGAAACAAAAAAACAAAACCAAAAAAGGGTTTTGCTCTTTCAAGGTGCCTTTTAGGTTTATATAATCTTTGATTTACTTTCTATCATGATTTTGTGTATACACGTGTATGTGTATATGCCTGAGGGAGTGGCCTGAAGTTGTGTCAGGGGAAGTTTAGGTTGTATATTAGAAAAACGTTCTTCACGCAGGGGGTGGTCACGGCACTGGAACAGGCTCCCCAGGGAAGTGGTCATGGCACCAAGCCTGACAGAGTTCAAAATTATTTGGACAACACTCTCAGGCACATGGTGTGACTCTTGGGGATTGTCCTGAGCAGGGCAGGAGTTGGACCCAATGACCCTGATGGGTCCCCTCCAACCCAGCATATTCTGTGATTTTGAGATTCTACACATGTGTGTATATATATATATATATATGCATATGTATATAATCTCGGCCTCAGTTGCTAATAGCTGTATTTACAGCTTTCATATTCTGCTCACATTCTAAAATAAGCAGGGAATTTTTTCTGTACTTCTGTGCATGTGCAAATTTAGGGCTTTTTGTAGGCGCATTTTTTTCCTAGGGTTTTTTGTTTTGGGTTTTGGGGTTTATTTTAGAGCTAGAGAAGGTCTCTGCTTCACCTGACATTTGGCCAGACAATTTCTGACTGAATAATCTGGTATAAATTAAAATAGATCTAAAATGTAGCAGGATTTTTTCACTGGTTTGCTGGCTTTTTACAGGTTATGTAACCTCTTCCTTTTTTTCTGCACTTGAAAAAGAAAATCAGATTCAGATATTGTAAATTTTAATTAACCTGTACATAGTTCTTTAAGACCAAAACCCACGAAAAACTACAGAAATATAAACACAGCAACTAGCAAAATAAACCTCCATTGAAAACTTACCCTTCGCTTTTGCTATGCAGTGGGGGATACTGAAAGTCTTCTAACACAAAAGCTGTGTTTCACTTGGGATCAAAATGAGCTTTTTGATAGAGATTCAGAGGACCTATATAAATGTTATCTAGATTTCCATGCTTAATGTTTTCTTTTTGGATAGGAATCTCTGAGCACCTGAACTGTAGAAAATAGAAGGCAGAGGGGGTCAGATGATGAGTGGTGTCCCTCAGGGGGACAGGCTTGGGACTGGTGCTCTTTGATACCTTCACCAGTGACACAGACAGTGGGACCAAGTGCACCCTCAGCAAGCTTGCACATGACATGAAGCTGAGCGGTGCAGTTGGCACAGCAGAAGAATGGGATGCTGTCCAGAGGGACCTGGACAAACTTGAGAACCTCATGAAGTTCAACAAATCCAAGTGCAAAGTACTGCACGTGGGTTGAGGCAATCCCAGACAGGAGCACAGACTGGGAGAAGAACTCATTGAAAGCTGCCCTGATGAGAAGGACTTGGGTCTACTGGTGGATGAAAAACTGGATGTGAGCCAGCAATGTGCACTGACAGCCCAGACAGCCAACCATATCCTGGGCTACATCAAAAGCAGTGTGGCCAGCAGGTCAAGGGAGTTGGTTCCCCCACTCCACTCTGGTGGGATCTCACCTGGAGTGCTGCATCCAGCTCTGGCATCCTCAACACAAGAAGGACATGGACCTGTTAGAGTGGGTTCTAAGATGGTAAAAAAAGATGATCAGAGGGCTGGGGCACCTTTCCAATGAAGGCAGTTTGAGAGAGTTGGAGTTGTTCGGCTGGCAGAAGGGAAGATTTTCGGGAGACCTTCAGGTAGCCTTCCAATGCATAAAAAGGGCTTATAAAAAAACAGGTAGAGTGACTTTTTACATGGGCAGATAGTGAAAAAACAAGGGGGAATGGTTTTAAACTAAGGGAAGATTTGGTTTTAAAAGAGGGAAGATTTAGATTAGATGTTAGGAAGAAATTCTTCTCTGTGAGGATGGTGAGGTACTGGAACAGGTTGCCCAGAGAAGTTCTGGATGCCCCATGGCAGGGGGGTTGGAATTAGATGATCTTTAAGCACCCTTCCAATGCAAACCAACCTATGATTCTATGATATGGGTCACCTGTATCTGTGCCATTGGACCTCTGCTGCCTTGGAAGAATCACAACTTTTGATGTAGAGAGGTTTCTTATTTTAGTATTTGAAATGTGTTCTCAAAAAGAAGTAGGAAAATTGTGCAGATGAAGAGAATATAAATTTTTCATTAACTTTGAAGCAGCTGGTCCCAGATGCTCTTAAGGGAATATCTGATTTTTAATACACTGAACTCCAGTCTAAGACTTAAAAACCCTGCTAAATTAATCTTAGTTTACAGTACTGAATCCAGAAATACTCCTTTTGGGACGAAAATCTGAGTATCACATTTATGGCTTTGGGTGTGACAGAAGTGTCAGTGACTAATATTTTGAACTACATTCAGTCTTCAAAGCTGAAAAGACACAGTCCTTATGGAGTGAATTTATTGCTATATGTGAAAATACCTAGAAAATATATAGATTGAAGTGTATTATCTGGTTTAGTTAATATTATTGAACTGTGGCAAGAAATCTTACTAAAACATCGAAAAAATGCTTAAGGTGTCAGCAATCTCTAAATCTGAAAAAACTCGTTTTCCCTGGCATATTTCAAAGCGTATGAAAAAACTTGCTGGAGTGTTTAAAGAGATAGCTTTATATAGCAAAAAAACCCAAAGGAAATTCCAGATATTCCTGTCTCTTAAGAAAGAGCAAAAAACTTAGTGGGAAAAAAAAATTACAAAACCTGAGTTGAGATATAGCTAATGTCTGCATAAAAAGGTACATTGAGGTATTATTGTGGAAGTATTAGTATGTCCTTCAAGACAGCTTATCTGCATTTCTGCACTTCTCTTTTGCCCTTATATTCCTCCCCCATTTGCATTCAAATTTATTTTGAAGAGCAAAGTCGTCTGTGCTGGCCCCCTTCATGATACAGTTCCTCTTCCATGCTGGTTGAACAGCAGGAATTGGGAATGATGTTAGAGCAGTAAATAAAACTGAACTGAACCTTAACTTTTCTAGTGAAAGTCAATGTTGCAATCCCCTGCACAGCAGGTTAGGGAATTGGAAAAACATAGGCTCCTGCATTAAAGTACTTTTGCATTTCTGATATGTTCAGTGTCCTCCCTTCTTCCTCAAGGAATCAAGGTAAGTGAGTATTGCCTCCTGATGCCTGACAGCTATTAGTCAGGACCTCACTGGGCTCCATTTTAGAGCATGAGAAATAGTATTGGACAGAATTAACGCTAATGCAGTTAAGAATGCTTTTTTTTTTTTTAAAGATTAAATTTGCAGCTTCATTATAGGACCTTTTCATGAGGTCTCTGAGCTGCCATCATTACTGACATTGAGACAAATTGGGTCTCTAATCCTGTAAATAGCTTAATAACTCTCATGTGTAAAGTTGGTTTGTGCACATGTGTTGGAAAGCCTTCAGCCCTGGCTGATTGCTATGTTCATTCATTCTGGATGTAATTAACATGACTCATCAACATTTCCTGATTATGGATCTCTTCTTCAAATTATGAATCTCTTCTTCAAATTAGGCTTCTTGTGCTGAAATCCCAGCAACAACCTCTAAAGCAAATCAAAAATTTTTTTAAAGACTTCACAGCTTACAAAATATTTGCCAGAGGAGGCTCACCTGGAACTTCCATGTTGTGGCCAACAAGATGGAGACGTGTCACTGCCTAATGCCAAAGGGAAGTTAAAGAGCTGAACTTGGTTTCTTGTAGAAGATTATCAATATTGATGCAAAGGATGTTACTCTTAATTGTTACAACATACACACATACATTATGTCATTACAAACTTGCCAGGTTCTGTAAGGTTTTTCAATATCTACAGTTTATAAACACAATTTAGGTAATAAAATGCAGTTTTTTCCTATACCTTCCCTTGTATCCACACTGGACCTTCTGATGAAGTCTAATCATCACAGTCTTGTCTACTTATACTGTCATTCCAATTAAAAATTTCATTAGTACTGTCAGTTGGATTATAAACATTATAGTATTAATTTTCAATAGAATTGAAATAGATTTTCCAGAGATCAGTATTTTTGTTGAATTATTATCAATTTTTATTTAAAAAATTAATTCTAATGCTGCAGTGCTGAAGAAAATATTATAATCATTAATTATTGCAATCTAAAACAATATATTGATAAAACTAATGGTAAATTTTTAGTTAAAGACTATAACTGCATAATCTTTTGTAAATATGAAGAAAAAAATATTTACTTCTTGGCTCTTCCAGCTTCAGAATTGTTGCATAAATTTAAATTGCAGCTAACAGGGGAATGTATTTTGGGTAGTTCTGAGTTCTAAGTTGATCAGAAGTTTGTTTAGGGGAATGGGATTTTTTATTCTTAGTTTTAGATATGGTTTAGCTCAAAGTGGTTTAGACAACCTGCAGGAAGAATAAATGTTACAAGCTTTGAGGAAAGGTGAATTAAAAGGTCTTTTACTCCCCTACTGTTTATTGACAGCATTAGTGGATCTGGGATAAACTTGCATCTTTGCAAGATCATGCCTGTGGTAATTGAGCTTCATGATAGCATTCCAAACAATCCTATGAAAAGGTACAGTAGAGAACTTAGCTGTTGATTCAAACAAATTACCCATTGTTGAGTGTTACTTATTAGGAGTGTTTATAAAGCGTAATAAATTTAACTTGTAGCAAGCTGAAAGGAAATAGCCACAGGGGATGTCAACAGAAAGTGCAGGAGACTACTTTGCAGGCTGGAAAGGAAGTGACTCAGGATACTCTGAAGTAAGTGAAGTATATAAATGAGAAAAGGCTCGTGCGCAACCAGAGAGAAGTTCTTAAACATTAGATCTGCTAAATGCTTTTTCTCTGTAGCTATTTTTTTTCCATGTATACATTTCTAGTATATTCCATAGTCTAGAAATATCTCAGAGGATGCAAAGTCTTCCACACAAGGTGTTCTTGGACTTAAAGTAGTATTAGTTCTATTAATTGAAGTGAATTCTTGGAATTTACTTCAAATATTTTTATTCTTTTTCCAAACTGCTACCATATTTTCCTTCATGGGGAACATCCTCAAGCAAGCCAATTTCAAGGCACTGATACATGGCACTAGTTTTAGGTGGAAGTGGAATATGTAATTTATTCCTGCAGACAGTCCAAGATTTTGATGGGTTTTTGACCTTTCAAACTGTACTTTGGATTGCAGAACCAGAACAGAGTTTGAAAGTTGCTTTTCATCTGCTGAGTTAGTTGGTGTAAAATTTACCCAGAGAAGTACAAGGTAATAACAACATGCTAAAAAGACTTCATCGTGTGTTAATGATTAAATTGCTGCCTTACATTTAACATCATTTAACCCCGATATTTCAGTTCTCTATTTACAGAATTGGGGTTGTGGGTATAAAGGGTGAGCATCTAAAGATAGAGAACAAATAGACATTTTCTAAGATCAAGAGAAAAAAGTAGTCTTTAGACAAGGATAACTAATAGGCAGCATATATTTCTGATGTTCAAGTTTTTCCCAGAAATTACTTCAAGTGACCTATTTATCATGGAATTTTAACTAAACTAGTTATACTTCAAATCTTAAAAATTTATAGATAAACATTAATTGTATTTATCACCCTAGTAACTCCTATTTTGATAAGCTAAACACCAAATACTTAGCAGGAGCAATGTCTTTTTTTTCACCTGATTGAAAAGATGTGGTTCTCAAAGTGCCAGATTAATTCTATAGGCACTCAAATTTCTGCCTGGATGTTCAGAGCAGTCTGTATTTCAGCAAGGTGGACATAGATATGTTCCAGCTCAGCACCTTTGGGATTCTTGCATGAGTCATCCCTGCTTTCCTCAGTCAATCCCTTTCTTCTTGCTCAGAGTAGGTCCTGCATATCAATAAATAAGTGAGCTTCTCAGAAAAAAACTAGCTAACTGCTTTCCTTGAAATGGATAATTGGGAGAAGAGGATGTAGTGGGGATGCTTTTTGGGAGATTGCTGTTTACTCATTCAGGAAGTGGAAAAGTTGTGATTTATCACAGCCTAACCAGCTAAAGTCACAGGAATGCAGAAGGTTTGTGGTTGGAAGGGACCTCTGGAAGTTATCTTGTCCAACTCCTGCTCAGGCAGGGTCATCTAGAACCATTTGCCCAGGATCATGTCCTGTTGGGTCAGCTATAATAGGTACCACACACCCAGAGGAGCTGGATGTTTGTGTTTGACTGCTTGACATCTCTGGCAGTCCAGCTCCTACAAACAATGGTCCCAACACAGGCTCAGACCATGGTCAAACACAGGGTCAGACATCACTCTCCAAAATAACTATTATTTTCACTTACTTTCTAATTGAGATGGTCCACATAAGCTGCCAATGGTCTCATTGATCATATCACCCCAGGCCAACAGCTTTGACTCTCTCTGGCTGAAGCCAATTAGCTGTTGTTATCTGGGTTGCTATCATCCTAACTATTTTACACAAATGTAAATTAAATTTATTTGAGCTGCCTTATTTCCTTTCTGTGCATGCCTAAACCCTCAGAGGCTGGGCAGAGGTAGTCCAGAGGTTTTGGGTTCTCTGTTCTTGGTTATCTCAGCCAATAAAAGAATCATCTAATGAGTTAGAGATGAGCTGGCATAATTTAGATCTCACTTATCTGTGTGGTGCTTTCAGAGAGGTTTTGCTCCTAAATAAACAACTGAAAAAGCCTGGGAGAAATGCACTGGAAAACTTATTTTTTTCAACTGAGTGTTGCTATGGATGACCTTTCTAAAGTAAAAATATTTAAACATCAGATTTTGTAGATTAATTGGCAAGGACCAAATAAATAATGAAGCATCCCTGAGGAGAGTGAGTAATTTAATGACAGTATGTTTTCAGTGATAAATTCTGGGGGTTTGTGGCTTTGGGGACTGGTAAATTTTTCACATTTCATATAACCTCATTGTCTATTCCAACATACTCATTTGTATTTAGAATTTCATGTTTATCCATGCTTTTTTTAATACATATCTTCTGAACGTCAGCTGTGTTGACTGATCTTTTTTCAGCCAAACAAGACGACTAATTCATTGGGTGATAAAATGTGACTTAATATTTGACTAGTAAAGAATTATCTGTACTGTATCTGTTAAGTAACATTTAATTCTATCCAAAAAACCACTGTTTCAAGTGCTGAGGAGTGGAAAAAACTGAATCAGGGAAGCTGACTCGGCCAAAAATTCAAGTGATTCTTTTCAGTCAGCTTTTCCAGTTTAAAACATGTTTTCTAAGTTTTCACATGTTTTAACCTCTTACTTGTAGACAAACTTTGTCATCTAAGTACAGTTGCAGGGTTTTTAAAAAAAATTATTCATTTTTCAATAGAATTAAATCCAATTTCTACTTTGCTTTTAGCCAGAATATATATAATATGAACAAAAATCCCTCCAGTTTTCTGTTAAGTCTTTTTATATGTTGGAAGGCCACAATAAGGACTCTCCAGAGCCTTGTCCTCTCCAGGCTGAGCAACCCCAGCTCTCTCAGCCTGTCTTCACAGGAGAGTTTTGTGAGCCTCTGATCATCTTGGCGGCCCTCCTCTGGACATGCTCCAACAGGTCCACGTCTTTACAGTGGTGAGGACCCCAGACCAGGACACGGTACTGCAGAATCTCACAGGAGCAGAGAAGAGGGGTAGAATAACCTCCCTTGCCTCCTGGCCACACTCTTTTTGTAAAGACTAGCATACAACTGGCTTTCTGGGTCACAAGCCATCTCATTTCCACCTTTTTGTCTACCAGTATCCCCAAGTACTTCTCCAAAACTCTGTTTGTGATAAATTCACCCCCCAGTCTGCATTGACATCAGGCAATGCCTTGACCCAAGTGCAGGATGTTGTCTCTTCCCTCAAGCATATGGTATATTAATAGCATATTCCCTAAGGAAACAAGTAATTCTCCTTTTGTTTCTATCTCAAGTTTCCTTGAAAACAATTCTGAAAGAACTTTGGGAATTTATCACAATTCCAGGTATGGACCTCTCATAAAAGCACCTGACCTTTAATTCAATCTGATTTCTCTCAGGACACAATTCTTAAGATACGTCATTAAAGACAGTAAACTAAAAATCCTATTTAATGAAATAATTGAGTGTAACAGTCAATTAAGAAAGAACTGAGATGAGTATCTTTAAAACCTTTAAAATCAAATCTAGTGATGTCAATAAGCACCTAGGCTAAGCATTTCAATTAGCAACTGATTTCCTATATGCCAATAGGTGTACGTCAGAATTATTTTTTTTTAATCAGTATCAGCTTTGACCATTATGGAGTATTCTTTATTGTCCAAATTGCCACCTCTGTTAGGAGCCAAAATACTTCCAAAGAGAAACCTTTTGACATAAACTACTCATCTTCATTACAAAATGTCTGTAGTAATACTACATTACTTCATTGTTCTCCAGATTTTAACATTCTAGCAAAACAAGGAAGTTTCACATAAAAATACATATTTGTCAGGTTGCCGTAGAAAATATTCCATTTTACCTGCAGCAATCTGAATGTTTCTTAATATTTTGCAGATATTTTTGAAAATCTATCTAAAGGTTAATAAACTGCACTAAAAAAAATTTTGTACCTTGAAGTCAATTGGAATTTAATGGATGAGGACTTTCAATCTGAAGTAAAAGTAAAAAGAAATGTTAATGAAGCAGTGTTTTTTTCTGTATCGTGGTGAGGGAGTACATGTCAGGCTTGAAAAATAAAGTCCAATTCCCTATCCAGAAGCACAGCTCAAGTCAAAAAGGATGTGATTCACAGCTGGATGAGAAAACCTTCCTTTCTTGTCTTACTTCAAAATGCATCTGTGCTTGTATCAGCTGTGAAATCACAGCTGTCCCCAGAGCTGAGGAGTGGGTAATTGAGCTATATGACTCAAAGTCTCCCCCTTCATTCAGTCCTGCGGCGCTGAGCATGCAGAGGCGCTCTCCACCTTAATTCATCATCTTCAGTATTGGCAGGNTAGCCCAAGTTCTTAGTTCCCTTTCTTTTTTGTTTGGCTCTGGCAGGTGAGAAGCCAGGGACGGAGCAAGATGAAGTTAAGCTGCAGATTGCCAGCAAGCAGATTGTGCAGACTGCTATCCTCCGAGCAGTGCAGCAAGTTTCCCAGGAGAGCCAGCAAAAGGAGAAGCGAACAAACACCAGTACAAGCCTCCAACTAGAAAGGGGAAAACTAACCAAGAAGCATGAAAAGAAGTAAAGCAGTAGGTTGGGGTTTTTTCAACTCCAGTCTGAGTGTTTTCAGCTTTCTCTTTAGTAACAGCTGTATTGCTAATGCAATGCTACTGCTGTAAAGCAAACCAAAGTATTATCACACCTAGACATAGGGTAAAACTGCAATAGTCCTCAGCTGAGAAATATTAAGTGCATTAGATGAATGACTCCATATTGATGCAGTGCCTCTTAACAGAAACGATAACCATAGCTGTAAAAGTAGTTTCAAGCACAAGCTCTTATGATATGGGCTTATTCTGAAAAGCTTGTTGCCAGTGCACTTTCATGCTAAGTTCTGCGTGCAACGTTTACGTCAGTTCAGCTGGATGGACTCTTCTTTGCGTTATTGGGTTCACTGAAGCTGTCTTCGCTGAAGAAATAGTTTACTGTCGGGTGTAGCAGAATGCCTTCTGGCTCCCTTGAAGCACGGGTTTGTACTTGGCTTTGATTAGACATGAACTATGTGAAATGGCAGTATAAAGTGGATTTGGTAAGTTCTGTGAACCAGTTTATTTTTTCATCTTGGGAAAAAAAAAAAAGCAATCCAGTAAGACTGCAGTGACTGTGATCTATGACTATGATCATATACCTATGATCTATGTCTTTTTTAAAAACAAGTTAAATACTGAAGTTTTAGTCTACTTATTGAAATGCTTCTATACTTCTGCATAAAAATCACTTGTGCCTCAACTATTCCTTTTGATTTTCTTGATATTGAAAGAAAAGGAACTGATGTGATGATAAGGAATTGGCCAGCATTTCCTCCAGTTTTGCAGCTTGGCTGGGTCTTGATCTACAGAAAGAGAAGACTGAAGTGTCTTAAAAAAGGGGGGGGTTGAATATATTAATATCTTTAAGGATAAAAATATACTATATCTGAATTCTGTCATGGTAGGTATTTCTCACCTGCTGGGTGTAAAGCGACTTTAGATATTTGCAGTTGTTACATAGATTCACCTTAAATAGCACTGCGTGAAGCTGGTAATACAGAGCTTATCCTTTTAACTGCTCTATGTAGCTGAAGAAATCCATGATGTTTCTGAAAATACAAATTAAATAAATGTACCCTTCACTTTTATGCTCCCTTTGTATAATGATGATTGCACTATTATACATCTGAAATGAATAACAGTATATTTAATTCTAGAAATGGCTTGCAGCTCTGCTTCAAATGAATTCCTGTAGTAATATGCCTGGAAATACAAAGAAGAAGATGCCCTGCAAAACTTTCTTAATGGCTTTTCTACTCAGCTAGATGATTCTCAAAGAGACTGTGGGTTAAATAATTGGCTATTACTTACTGTGTCCTGTTGCTTGGGTTAAACAATGTTGGGATTCCTTCTCCTGGACAGTGGCTTAGTCACGAATAACCACATACTGTAATGTTAAGTCTTTGTAATCTGCTTGGTTTCTTTTTTTTTTTTTTTTTTTAATTTTGTTTCACTGACTCATACAAGATAGTGATTTAGCTCAATCTTCTTTCACCTAAAAATGCGAAGAAGAATTCAACATGATTAAAAGTGTTCCAAATCATCTAGTAATGAAAACCGACCTGGAGCGCAAGTACACAGGTGGTTCACTTCTATAGACACTGGGTGAATTTTTCCAGTCAAGCATACTTTGAAAGGTGAAAATAATTGGGTCTTGAGGCATGTATGTGTTTGTTGTAATAGTAATTTTTTTACCATTAGCTTTTTCATCAGTTCACCTTTGTTTGGGAGGTAGCTCTTTTCTAAGCACTCTTTGCATTTTTGCTCTCTGAAAGCCTAAGAAAATGGATCATGAATAAAAGCTCAGTTCTGAGGCTGATGAGCAGACAAGTCTGGTGGATAACAGAGAGCAAACCTGTTGGAGAGACTCCGTGGTGCAAAATGGTGTTTGCCATGAACTCACCTACAATGCTGCAGGAAGGAGAGATATAGAATATTTCCACTTCTTTGAAATTATTGTACTTTTTTGATGCTTTTTATCCCCAGATGTTTGAAACATGTTCGGGTTTGGGGTTTTTTGTTTTGGTTGGGTTTTCTTTTTTGTTTTTTTGTTCCTGATAATTATGTTAATAATCTTCATGTAGTTTTGAAACTATTTGTTTTTATGCCTTTTTTTTTTAATTAATCATTTTGGAGAAAGAAGAATTTCAAAATCCAGTGAATCTGGGCTTTTCGCACTGCTTCATATGAGCCTATTCCACTCCTCCTCCCACTATGCGCTTCAACAATGTCCCTTTGCCAGTGTCCTAGTCCTTTTAGGCACACTATTACTCTACTGTTCAATAGTCATGTCCATCATTGTCGGAATACCAATGCCATCAGAAGTCTAATATCTTGGAAAATCAAAACCGGTAGGAAGCCTTGGCTTGTTATGTGCTTACTAAATGATGAAAGCGGGTATTTTTGGTATCTTCACTGATAGCTTATATTTTCTGGAGAAGACACAGGCTACAGAAATTATAACAGATGTGGTGCAGGTCTTACTACAAATAAAAAAGAACTCCTAAAGAAACTCTGAGTACTTTACATGTCTCTGGTTTCTCTTGTCAGAAGAGGAGAAGCAATTTTCGGATCCACTAGACAATCTCATGTAGTAAAATGTGCTCATGAGGTTTGCAGTAATGAATACATTAATCAGCACAAAAAAAAAAATCATTTAAATACAAGACAATCAAAAAGGCATCTCTAAGTATTTAAAACAAATTCACCACTTATTAACACTTATAGTGGTAAGTAAAAGTTTGTAAAAATATGTGAAATTATATTTGTCACAACTCCAGAAGAACAGAAGAATCATGTGTCTGTGGTTATCCTGCACTGTGTTGTCATTCCGGTTGATTATAGCAATTTTATTACCATTTTGCACTCTTCTTTGTAAGGTAAATAAAGCAGTAATGCCTAAATGGAGATTCACATGGCCACAGCAGGATGTTGTAACAGATTACTAAATGTCACTGTACATCAAGTTTTTGGTTCTGTGTGGTTACATTGGAAATCCCTGCTCTAAAATAAATAAAACCAACAACTGTGACTTGGAAACAGCCATATAATTTTATCATTTCAGAAAAATAAAAGCATTCTGTGATAACATTATATTTATGCGTTGGAGATTCTTGGATGTTTATTCAAAAGCGAACAGTAACCTGAAAGTCTTATTGTCTCTCCTCTAGTCATGTATGATAATTTTTTTCTGGTGACATTTTTTAAGTGTCTCAGATTGTAGTATGTCTACAATGGTAAGTATTTAAAATTGGTATGTAACTATTCCCAATAGGATTACCATGAAATATGCTGCAATTGTTCTTTAAATGTGTGCCAATGTCAAATACACAGGTTAATGTGTCATAACCGAAGGCTTTTCTAAAAAAAAAAATAATTTCAATTAGTGGAAAATATAAGAGGAAGTAAAATGAATTCTTGAAAGTGTATGGGATTCTCCCATTCTCCTGGTTATCCACTCAGGTCTGAGAAGAAATTAAATTAATGAAAACCTGACTCTTGACATAATCTAATTTTTCTCAATGAGTTCCTGCAACACAGGGATCAAGTTGTCAAAAGAGTTTGTGTGAGTGAGGGGGAGAAGCTGAGCTACTGGTGAGTGTCTTCTTCACTCTTTCAGTAAGAAGTGAGCAGCAGTACTGATGGAGCCTGGTTTCTGATGAATGGCATTTCTCTTCATTGTGTTTTGGTGCCTCATGGTAAGGTCTGGCAGAAATCTTTTCCCTGTTTTGGGTTTTCCAGAACCAAGCGGTTCTCTGAGGCCTGATAGGTTTTTAATTTTTGGTGTATCCTGCCGTTCAAAAGAAGTAGAAGTAAGGTCTCTATTCTCTGCTTCCAGAAATTCGTTCACAACACTAGGTGGACATGCATGAACTTTTGTTTTTAAAGATCATCTTCCCTGGATTTAGTCAACATGCCCAGAAATTTCTTTAATCCCTAAGACTGAATGAATGAGCACACATATTATCTGTGTGCTCAGGGAACACCAAGAAGTAGATACATATTTTAAATTCATTTGCTTCTAAGCTGTTCTTGTCTGCCAGGCAGATTTTCTTTGTTTAATTAACATAAGCAGCTTTTCTTTTCTCATCACTTTTCCTCCAGTGACTTGCTACTTGGATTTTGTTATACGAGCTTGCTAGTTTTAACACTAAAACAACAATAGTTCACATTATAGTTTGGGTTTGATTAGAACCCCTGTGGTGTTTCATGTTCCATTTTGGTGGGGTTTTTGTCTTTCCTTTCACTAAGGGTGAGTAACAATAAATGATGTTCTAAGGAGAAGGAAGTTTGTGGGGGGGTTGTAATTGTGTTGGCATTTTTGTTGCTTGTTTTTTTTTCCCCTCGGTTGCCTCTAGCAAAAGGCCACATGGGGCAAATCATCATGAATCATTCACATGCACTGTGACAGTATCTCAATGTAGAATTTGTACAGAAAGAGAGAAAATTAACTCTTACGTAAGCTGGAAACTGAACCCAGCTATTCTAAGCTGATTCTAAAATGTTAGAGTAAGACACTCCTGATAGCGTTAAGGAAAATATTCCATGTGTGCTTTGAGAGCTGAATCCCATTTAGAAACACCAGCTAGTGAAGACTGTAATAGCTTGCTTTGTGATATGAGGTGGAAAATGAGCACTACGGTATTGTTCTGAAGACTCAGATGCAACCTCCTTGTGTCTGTGGAGGATTTTGAATTGTGTCTTTTGGCAAGGTGACCCATTTGCTCCTGCCCTATCGAGCAAGTAGCTGCTCTTCTGTGTGCACATGCATTCCAGAAGGTTTAGCTCCTTAGTCTCCAGTTGCTATAGTAGATGCCCTCCCCCTGTATTTGCTTAGTAAACCTAACTCCTACTAATGCTGTTCCCCCTCATTTCTTTCCTTTGAAGCAGCTCATTCTAAAAATCCTCAGCTATGAGATGAACTATAGAAGCCATCTGCTCCCAGAAAACGAAGAGTGAATATAACAAATTTTCTTTGCCTCACTGGTGGGATACTGACCCTTTCCCACAGCTCCCTGTACGTGTTTATTTCCAAGGAGGACAACTCTGTTAGCCAGTGTTTCCTTGCTGTCTCTTGCTGAGGCTTTACCCATAAAGCAGTGGTCTTCAATATTTTCTTCCAAGGCAAAAGCTGCTCCAGGAACAGAGTTTTCCCTGACTTGTCACAGTTTATTAGGCCCAGCTGACTTCAGCTGATGACATAGATGATTTTGTTTTTTACCCACTATAGTAGAAGAGCAGACTTTCAGGTCCAATATCTACATTGCTGAGGATCTAATAGTTTTCTTGGTACTCCACCAGCTGAAGAAGTTTATATATGTGCATAAAGTAAAACTTAAGTAAAACTTGTTAGATCTTGTAATTCCTCCCATCATATTTCCCAGAAGTACAGATACTTTTATACAACCACTTTGTTTTACTGAGCATTACACTTGCTAAATCTATAAGCTGGAAGAGGGAGTCTTCTTGTCCTCCTCGATATCGATCACTGAAATCTGCAGGGAGTGTCAGAGCTGCACTGTTTAGGCAAATGACCCTCTCAGTGCTGAGCTGCTTTTGTGGCTCGTCTCTTGACCTTATGTTTCTTTATTTTCATGTATTCACTTCCAGAAATCAGTAAAATAAGGAAACCCACAAAACAGGGATGTCTGAGATACCAGAGGTGCAAGAACCCAGGGCGTCCCTGCATCATTCTCAATTTTATAGCTTTTCATGGTCAAGGAACAACTGAACACGGCACTTACTAACATGGACTAGTTGACAAGGTAGTGATCGGTCAAAGGTTGAACTCAATAATCTCAGTGGTCTTTTTCAACCTAAGGGATTCTGTGATTCTATGAAATCAGCCCTGGGTCATACTTCCTTCTGGTAACTAGCTGAAGGAACACAAGACTTGAATTCTCCATTTTTCCTCAGCACTTGAGAGACTGGGATGAGACCAAGTGAAGATCTATTTCCATTCAGGAGGTGTATAAACTCTTCTGTTTGCTAAAGGTGGCTTCAAAGATCAGTGCCTGAGCCAGCTTACTCATCACTGTGCTCAGAGGAGCTGAGTGTATGAGAAAGCAACATGTGTCAAGCCAGGCTCTGGGGAATAACACTTTGCAGAAGACACTGGGCTTTTACATCAAGATAGGGGTACTCCTCCATGAGACAGAGAAGCTAAATAAAAGTCCTTCTATGGGACTGTGCTGGCTTTTTGTTTGGTTTTGTTTAATATAAAAAAGAAAAAATTGAGACTTTGAGTGCCCCATGTTCACTGCCTCACTACCAGGCAGGAAAGCAAACACAGTACTCTAGCAAACAAGTTGGAAATTCAAGGCCACTCCTCAGGGTAACTTACCTCAGAAAAAAAGCATTTTCTTCAAGGCTAAAGTGGTAACTTGACTGTGGGAAACGGAGTTACAGAAAGTTTGCAGGTGCTGACAGAGAACACAAACAGCATTGTGCTTGAAGAGATAGAGTTAGATACATGTTTCAATTTGAGACCTTGGCAAAGACTGCCTGAGTTAGAACAATGAGCTTTTACAGCTTGAAGTAAAAATGTAGTTTTACAGTTTTAAGAGAAATATACCTTATAGAAGTAAAAATATACTCTTAGTAAGTAGAAAACATATTTTATATAAGAAAGAGTTATGTTAAGTAAGAAAATAAAGTATTCTAAGTTTAACAGTAGACTTTAGAGCTTGTTAGAAAGTAACAGTATAAGTTTTAGTGGCAATATGATGAATAGTTAGAAAGTTACGCATTGTGGTAAAATCATGTACAGTGATGATTGGTGCGAATATGTCAAGATATTTCGTAGCATTTGCTTATTGGTCTAAAAAGGTATATAAGATCTTGTAATAAGAAAGTACTTACTTACTTCTACCTCTTACTTTCACTTTTACTACCTCCACTTGGGCCTGCTGCTGGTGTATCTGCACCTGCTGCAGCTGCCCTCGTTGCTGCTAATATTATCATTGCTACTGTAACAGTTGCTGCTTTTGATATTAGAGATGCTGTTTGCAGCATCTCTCTTGTCTCACCCTTATAATAAAACGAGACTGATTCTACAATAAATCATCACTGTGACGTCTCTTCATGTTCCCAACCACGCCAAGTCCCGACACTTGACCACTGCTTTGGTAACTTGACTTGTGCCTTCAGCCTTTTCCCCTCTTCCTTATCATGCAGGGAAATACTGAATTATGCAAGGTAAAGTTAACCCCCATTGTTTGGTTATTTTGGGGGCTTTTCCCTGGTTTTTTTTTTTTTCCTTTAATTAGGCTGTACTTTTGTCTCTCAAGGTCACTTTTTTATCTTGTTCTGAAAAAAATGCTTGAAAGAAAAGGATTGGGTTAGTCCTGTAGTCTCTGTTTTAATCTCTGTGCTCCAGTATATCTGAGGTGACATGTTTTTCCTTGATTTAGGAAAAATCCTCTGTTTTTATTGCATCTTACATTCTTTAACAATTTTCCCTGTACCTGTGTTGTGTGTAGAAGTAGGATCCTACTGCCACATTAGAATTTTGAAGCTGCGAAAACTGCTGTAATATCATATATACTGAAACATTTCTTCCTAGAAAAATCCCTTACTCTTGGAAATCAGATTATACAACTCCATCTGCCCTGGTAAGAATTAGGTTAACATCTATTTTGCCTGCTGGCAGGCTAGAAGGCTTTTTCTTTCTGTCTTTTTTTCTCCCCCTCCTTTCAAATAACTACATCTGAGGCTATTGACATGATTATTTGGAAAGTTAAACACCCAAGTAAGGAGCACAGTGAGAGACTGAGGGTTAAGATCCTGGCTGAGGTGAGGGGGCTGCATAAAAAGCTGACGGCATATAGCTCCAGGATCTGCATGCCCTGCGACATGGAGGTACAGTAATAAACAGCCCATAACAGATTATCATGTCCGGATACTACAGCTTTCAGAGTGCAGATGGTGATGCTGTCAGGAAATATCAGCCCTTGCTCTCTAAACGTCTGTCACATTTCACCAGGGCGCCCAGATGACTCTCTCCTCCACCGCTGAGGCTCGACAACAGATAACAAATGAGTTCTGCTGGTAATTGCCCCGTTCCTTATTATTTTGTCATCACTTCATTTCACCCAAGCATCCGTATCTACGGAGGCAAAAAATACTTCCACACAGGAATGTTCATGTTGTTGGTGACAACAAACGTGTCATCGTTCAGGGAGACGCCAAATGGTCTGCAGAAGGCTGAAAGGAACCCATTTTCCTCTCAGTATGCCTCTCTAGAAGAACAATACATAAACCTAAGTCTTCAGCATACATTTGCAGACACCTACGGGAGACAGACAACTCCTCTCTGTTTTGTGACTGTCGCTTTGGGTATTAGACTATACTACGTCTCTCCTGTTGTCATTTTGCCTCTACATTGGGCTGAGACTCCAACAGTGCAGTCAAATGGAGAACAACAGGGTTATTAAAAGACATTATGAAGCCATGGTTTTGCCCTAGCTGCACAAGAGCGGAGCTAAAAACTCTATCTGCTCCCCAGTCTTTCCAGCATGCAGTAATGAAGCAACAAGGTGGGGGGACCCTGGCCTCCTCTGTTACGTTGTCTTCCTTATCAAAATATGGAAGGAGACCACCAACACTGAAAGGCACAGGAAAAAAGGCCCTAAGTGGGCACTGAAGTTCTTTGAAAACATCAGTCCAAACTCTGAGGGGACATTAGATCTACAGGGGTGTTCTGAGGAAGCAATTTTCCTACAGATTCATCCTACAAATCTTTTTTCCTTTATAATGTAAATCATTGTATGTTTTGGGGTAAATGAAACAGCAGTCTCTTGGGAAAATAAATTACTTACCAAGAGAAACTTTCCCAGACCAGAGCAGATCCTCACTGCTCAGTCTTTCTTGCCTGCTTATGTGTTCTTTATGCATGAGAAAGTACCCCAAACCCCAAATACAGTAATTTTGCTATGAACACTCTGTGATAGGTCAAATCACACCACTCATTAATTTTCTAGGGTCAGGGTTAATGCATGACAACAGAAAGTCTGTGATATTACGTGACATGAAACCCACAACCAAACATGTGTCAGACTGTCAGAATTGTTTTTACAGTCAACTCCATCCCAAAAGTCTTGCACACTACTCCTCATTGTTCGTGGTTTACTGACTAGTTTTCTGCTTGTATTTGTGGGAGAGAGAGACAGGTTGGTGCCAGTCTTTGTCTTTTTTTAAAAAAGTCTTTCTTTTGCTGGGAAGGGGAAACCATTAACTTATCTGGAAACAAAGAAAACTTGTTCTGGCTGCAGCTGAAAGAAATGAAGGGGTTAGAGAGCAGCTGCACTTTTGTGTTCACATTTGGTACGTGGATAGATTCAGAAGCCATTAGTAACTTCAAAACACAAAGATTTCTAAGGGTGTTTTCTGGAACATGTCAGAGCAGGAGTAGCTGATAAATATTCAGCAGGCTTTACCTTCGACAGGAAACTTTCCTGCTACTATAAATGAACTTCTTAAGATCTTGCTCTCTATCATCCTTAGTGGTCCTAAAATCTCATATGAGCAGCTTCTTGGTTTTACATATATTCTCAAATGAACCTGCTAAAGATAAATCAATGATAAGGAGTATTGTTTTTTTTCCCTAGGAAGTGGGGTAAGGGATTTTATAAGTCATCTCTTTTCACATACTAGCTCTACCTGTCTCTCTGCAGAAAGGCAGCCTGCCAAGTTAGCCATTATGCATCACTCAGGGCAAATCAAGAAGAAAAACCAAAGGCTCCAGCTGAGGTTTAGAAATTAGACACGCGTATGTTTTAATTGCATTAAAGGTACATGATGTTCCTGTAAGAACAACGCCTGGAGGGGCATTGGCTCTAGCTCACTCCCATTTTGAAGTCTGCAGTCTACCTATTTTTAAAATTATTGTTATTATTTTAGAAGAATCATGTAAATAAATCAATACTTTGAATGAGCTATAGAATATTTTTCCTAGGAGCTGAGAAAATATCAGTTATGTTTGCCTTTATTTCTGAACCCACTTGCCGTTAATGAACCCAAGCTCTTAAAAATCCTGGCAGGATTCTCTTCATCTTGAAAGAAGCCTGGATATTACCCAATTACACTTCCAACATTGGCTTCAAAGCTGCAACTGCTGCTTTCACGTTGCACAAATTGCAGTCCATATCTTGGCAACCAACCATATGCAACAACTCACAATGAGCTCAGCTGAACCCAAGTTACCCATCCATGTGATCATCTGGGGTCAGTGGCGAAGTTTTCTTTGCCTGACTTCCTGAGAGAGAGGTTTACATGTTCACATTAGCTGTCAGGACTTGTGCCTCCTGAAATCTTTTGTATCTGTTGGCCCGTGCAACGAAACCTGACAGAAGGGTCTCGGGATGTGACACCCCTTCCTGCTCAGAGGTGGAGCGTCCAGGGAAAAATAGTGGGGAAAGCTTGATTTTGAGGGATGCTTTAAGGAAAAAATGGTTCTCCTGAGCATGCCTGAGCTACACACTCCACCTGTAACCCAGTTACTCTAGTTACTCTATTTGTAACAGGGCTTACTTTATTTTAAGGCATTTCAGTGCATCTGGGCTTTTGGAGATTGGGGTGGTTTTTTTAAGGTTTTGAATTCTTTGCATAAATTACAGGAGCCCTCTTCATCTGAGACATAGACAGCAATATTTGCTATCTAAGCAAATATTTACAAAAGGCAAACACTCACTCCATAGGTCACAAAGGAAAGGAAAAATCAAAATTCACACATTTTAAAAAAAGGAGAGAACAAACCATTACTAAAAATGGGAATTCATTCACTCCATAAAATATTCTTCATTTAAACATGGTGTTCGCCATTTTTATCAGGTTTCAATAATGCTTAAAACTTTGTGAGAAACACAAAAATCAGAAACAGTAGCTGAAATCAAAGTTGTTGTTTAGCACCAAGATTCGCAAATGAATTACACTTTCTTCTTTTTCTTCTCCATTGCAATTATGAGTTTTAGCCAAAAGATGTATCTACAACCAAAGAAATTGTTATTTAGTCTTTGTTGAAGCTTACTCTTCAAAGAATGCATTACATTATAAGCTGCAGCAAATACAGGCTCTGATTGCTCTTAATATGCAGAGTAACTTCTCATATTGTAAAAGAAATAGTAGTATTATTTATTTATTCAATGGAGACTGCTCTCAGTCCTTTTAATGTATAAAATACAAATTGCAGCTATACATTTTTTACCTGATGCACACACAGAAATCCGAGGAACATAGAAAACTTGTTAAGATCCTTTAGCTGGAAATGCAAAAGTAACCACTCAGTGAAGATATGCCTCAGGAATTCTGAGCATTTAAGTGAAATACAACTCGCAGTCTGAAACAGTTGGAAAATCATTGAAAATTCAAGTAATGGCACCATATTTTCCCATGAAAATTCTTTCCTTCCTTATTAGTCACTGATGTTGGATTTGCCAAAGTTAAATTACTGTATTAATTCTCTAAATTTGTAAATATTCCCAACTCTTATGAATATTTTAATAACTCCCAGGAATATTTTATATTTCTGTGAATTGTGACATCAGAGGAAAATACACTTTTGCTAAAGAAGTCTTGAATTCCTTTCTTCAAAGAGATGCCAGCAATATAAGAAGTAGGGTTTTTTAACAGCCTACATAGCTGGTTTTTTGTGGATGCTAGAGAAAAAGGCTATTTCTTCAGTGTTTGCAGTCAAGCAGTCCAAAAAAGGTCAGTGTCTCAGAGGGCTTTTTGGCAAAGGTTTTCAATCTAGTTTTCAATTTTGTTTTCCTTTTAAACATTGTTCTAACCTCAAAAGCACTACCTTTCTCTTGTCATTTCCATCACAGAGCTTCCTGAGCCATGCAGGCAGCACTGCACTCTGCCATGCCATCCTGTGCCACATCACAGAACCCCCCTGAGATGTCTCATGCATTTTTGCGTGACTGGTAGCTCTGCGTGGGAATTTTAGAGAGCTCTTGTGGCGGTGCCGCCCTATACACAGCTGTTTCCATCCTCAGAATGGTTTAGAAACCTTTCCAGCAATCTTTCAGACACTTTTTAAATTTTTTTTTTTTTTAACTCTGTGATTATTCAATGTTGTTGTGTACATTTTGCTGTGAAGGTGACCGGGCACTCACACAGGTTGCCCAGAGAGATCGTGAAGTCACCATCCCAGGAGATATTCAAAAGCCATCTGGACACAGTCCTGGGCAACCGGCTCCCCACAGACTCTCCCCCCATGCATGAGGACCAGCCATCTCCTCTCCCCACCCACAGAAAGCAAAAGCCAGCTCCTGGCCCAGGGAGATGCCCATGAGAGAGAGCCAGGAGACCTATCATGGCTTGTGATAGCAGATAAGAGTACGTGTAACCCCTGTGACCGCCCCAGTTTTAACAGAAGCACCCATCTGCAAGGAATCAGTCAGACATAGTGATTCTCCACTCTGCAATTTTGATTATAAGTAGCTGTTCAAGTCTTTTTAAAGTAGATGATGTGACAGGTCAGTGACTGCAGTTGTTAATGTTTAGTGCTCTTATTTCAAAATCAGGTTGTCTGCCACAACAGGTCTGTATTATTCCCCTTTGGTGATTTAGAGCAGAAACCTTTTAAATCAATCAATTATAAAAAGAATATTTTCCTGTGCCCTGTACTAAAGGAAATGTACTCTAACTCAATGCAAACAGGATAAAACTATTAAAAAGAGATTTCCTAGTCCAGACAAGGCTCTTGGGTTTCATTCAGTCTTACATTACAGTATTTTATTCTGAAATGTAAACTTTATTTCAGGAAATTAGTAAATTCACAATGACAGAGTCCAGAAGTACGACTGAACAAGGAGCAGAACTCGTTTTGGTGTGTGTACTCCTTAGCTGTACTGACTAAACTGCTTCATTTGCTAAAGCTGTGTTTGTAGTCCAAAAAGGCAGGGTCACAGGTGGCTGCCATGTGAAACACAGCATTGCATGATGCCCCGGGAAATGACTGATGGGGCACTGTCTTGTGATGTTCAGTGTTTATCCACAGTCAAAAATTGTACTCCCAGTGAGACTCCCATCCAGAGGGGAGAAGTGATCCATGGGAAGTGCAGAGGGGATAAGATGAGAGCAGAAGGACTGGGCTCAGCCAAAAACAACTCACACCTATCCCTCCCAGGTCACCTCCAAAACATGGAATGGAAACAGTCCTGTAGATGTGCACCCACCAACAGCCCAAAAATTAGATAAAAGAATGGCAGAGCCAGGGCAGCCTTTCCCTCAGCATCAAGCACTCTGCCTTTGAAAAGGAATGGGCACAAACAAACGAGGAGCAATGGAAGGCTGGTGTTGAAAAGCTGTTATTACAAGGCCTGAAATAAAGTTTAAAATTATTTAAATGTAAATTATTTCTAGGTAGGAAGAATTGAATGTTATTCTGTGCAATTTTTATCAAAATATAAAAAAAATTGTTATTAAAATGCACAGCTGATGCTGAGTGCATTTCATAAAAAAAGTGACTCAGCTTTCTGGAAGAAAAGTCTTTATACAAATCACAGATATTCCCTGCAGGGAAAAAACCCTCAAACGGACAGCAGTTACAAGACAGCGCTAAAGCTCTATTAAATGGGTTAACCCTCTTAACATTGGGGTTTTTTCTGGCCACCAAGAACTGAGCCATGTGGGAAGTGTTCAAAAGTATTTACCTAGCATGAGTATTAGGAGATAGTAGAGAACAGGAATCTTTTCATAGTGAAATTTTTTTCAAACTTAACACAAGCTAATTGTAGAAGTAAAATTCTGATATTGAGTTACAGAGTTAATAAAAACATTTTTGAGATATTAGTTGGTAAAGATGTAAAAACCAAAATAGTCATGTTTTCAACTGTAAAGTTACTACAAAAAATTTAAAAAGTCACACTCAGTGAGTGGGCTGAAAACAATCAGAACTAAACCTAAGAATGGTCCAGCATCTTGTGGATGCATTTGTGTGAATCATACAATGTGCTTAATTTCACAATGGTATGGGCTCCAATGTAAAATACATAGATTGTGTTAATGAAACTCATTCTAACACTGAAGTGGAAGAAAGTCATCTGTGTGATAATATAACCTATTTGTCCTGCTGGTTATAATTTTCTCTGTATGGGTCCCTCCTTCACCACAGGATGATTTATCTCAATTTCACTGTCATCCTCTTAATGAAGTTAGCCAAGATCCCCATTATTAAATTACAGAGAGCACACAGGCTGACAATTTGGAGGTCCTAGTTCTTTAAACCGCTTGTTCCTTCTTGGGGCAAACCTTTTTATTAAAGATTTATTTTGTCTGGCCTTTGAAACTAGTGAATTACCATCAATTTGAAAGTTTTTCTAAGGTTATTCCCTGATAAAAGAGGGAAAGTGGAATCAAACTCTGCTGCTGCAGAACTGTTTCTTGTGATGTCAGTATCAGGCAACCTTTAAAGAAATTAGATTGTAGTCAGGTTTCAGACACAGCCATATTATATATAATTTTTTTCAATGTGACTGCAGTCTGGTTTATTTTAGAGCTGTTCAAAATGGCACAATTAGTGTACCAGTTATAAGGATGGTGAAAGGCTGCTGCTGCATGCTGCAGAGCAAGCTGCACCTGGGGGTGAAGGAAGAATATTCCCATGGAACAGGGAATGACAGTGTCTGGTTTGGTTGGCCCACTTGGCTGATGCAGCTCTAACCAAGCTCCTGCTCTTCAGCCTTGGTTGCCCTCACAGGCTTGCCATTTTCTGAACCATTTCCCGGGATGAAAAGAGACCTACAAACATGGATGCAAGACGACTGCTTCTACCCCAAGCACTTTTTTGATCGGACAACCCAGTTGTCACTGGCAGCTCATGGGTCATTTTCAGTGGCCCTCTCTTCAATGTTTTTCAGGCCAAATATTAAAAATTAAATATTTTCTCAACATTTAAATTATTTTTGATGCTATATCATAGGATCATAGAATGGTTTGGGTTGGAAAGGGCCTTTAAAGGTAATCTAGTACAAGCCCCCTGCCATGGGCAGGGACACCTTCCCCTAGACCAGGTTACTCAAAGCCCCATCCAACCTGGCCTTGAACATTTCCTGGAATGGGGCATCCACAGCTTCTCTGGGCAACCTCTTCCAGTGCCTCACCACCCTAACAGTGAAGAATTTCTTCCATATATCTAATCTAGATCTAGCCTATTTCAGTTTAAAGGCATTCACCCTTGTCCTATCACTACATGCCCTTATCAAAGGTCCCTCTCCAGCTCTTTTGTAGGCCCTGTTAGGCACTAGAGGGTGTTCTAAGGCCTTCCAAGGTCTTCCTAGAACCATGTCTTCTCCAAGATGAACAACCCTAGTTCTCTCAGCCTGTCTTCATAGGAGAGGTGCTCCAGCCCTCTGATCACCTTCATGGCCCTCCTCTGGACTCACTCCAACAGTTCCATGTCTTTCCTGTGCTGGGGATACCAAAGCTGGATGCAGCACTCCAGGTGGAGTCTTGCAATAGCGGAGCAGAGGGGCAGAATCACCTCCCTTGATCTGCTGGCAACATTTCTTTTGATGTAGCTCAGGATATGGTTGGGTTTCTGGGCTGTGAATGTGCATTGCTGGCTCATGTTGAGCTTCTTACCAACCAATGAGGCAATAGTGGAGGTTTTGAAAGGTGTATAGCTTCACTGAGCACAATGCGCACACTAATTGGTCATTAATTCGATCCCTAAATTCACCTGTGTTAAGCATGTCTTTTTCTGATCCATGAATATGGGAAATCTGGGGTTTTCCCTGCTTACTCTGACTGTATGTGTTTTTACAGTGTAGGCTGGGGTCTTGCAAACTAAACATTTTAGATCAGTTTATGTGAAAATTAGATTCAAAATTTGACTAACAAGAACAAGAAGATTTCCTGTGATTCTTTGAGTACCTTTCCTACCATCATTCCTAAGGCTATTTTTTGTTCCAGAGCACTTCAACCACTCTCCCAGATTAAGGTACTTCTAACAGCAATTGTCTCTGATTCCTGTGGAGTATCCAGCTGAGAAGAGACAGGAGTGGTGTGAGCTGTCTCATGCCTCTTTGACAGCTGCAGTTCAGCCTCCTACATCTTTATCCCATCTTTGCCAGCCTGCTCCAACAGCCCCAGGATGTTCTACATGTCCTTGGTTGCACCTCTGGGACGTGTAATTGTCTATTCTAGAAAATTTAGCATGGGCTGCAAAGCTGGAAAAGAGGTAGTAAAAGGCTTTTTAACAGAAACCAGCAACAGGTAGGAATCCCGATCACCAGCCATGGGTTCCTTTATTTTACACAGGAAAAAAAAAGAAATAAACCAACATCTACAGAATTATGTGGTGGGTACCCCTCAGCCCTGTAGGAATATCCTTTACTTTTGTCCTTCATCTACTGTTGTCTTCACAGACCAGAAACAAGTTGGAGCCTTGTTAGCATGGAAAGGCAATGAGGAAAACACAGATTTTCAGTGGTGTTTGGTACATCTTTTCATCACCTGAGAAACAGAGAAGGTGCTTCCAAGTTCCCTCAAAATAAAATGAAATAATTTTGATGCTTAAGAACTGTGTTAAATCACTTTTTAGGTTGACTGCTCTGGAGGTGAAATAAGAAATTTGACATTTAGGGATACTGATGGCAATTACTGTGATCAGTTACTGAAACTGAGAATGTACTTGCTTTATTGACAGAGGACTAACAGCTTTATTAATATTCATTCCAAGTCAGAGGCAAGTATCCTGTTGGTAAGTAGCTCAATGGTACCCATCACAATCTATAATAAGAAACTGTTGATCATACCTGACACTCCCTGATGTAGAACTGAGGATTTATAGCACAGAGAATACATGAGAATATTGAAGTCTTGCACAGTGATCTGAGGAGGAGATAGACAGAGGATACTTACTCAAATGTTAATTAAGAATTTTCCACATCAACACACCTTTTCCGCTTCTTGCCACTGCATATTGGAATACCACAGGATACTTCAAATCATCATTTTAATTTTGTATATTTAGCACAATTCTGAGTATTTTTTAATGTCTTCTGTGGATAAAAGATCATAAATCTTCCAGCTGAAAATCCTTTCCAAACAGAACATTAAAATATTTCAATTATTTTGACACCACTGGGCTAAGTCTCTTGAATAATCCTTTTTTTCTAATTGTGATATATGACGTACACAGAAGATGAGGGAAGACTTGGTGAAAGGCAAAAAGTTGGCAGGAGAGTAGTCAATAAGGAGGTTGATGTACTTGCACTATTTCTAGTAGAAGCTGAGTGCTTTCAGAAATGGCAAGGGAGATATTTGAGCAGTCATTTCATTTGCATAGTGGATTTTGTACAGCTGGAACCTGCATTTCTGGGACTTTCACAGGGCACCAACAAAGTCACTCCATCACCCTGAAAAGTAAAATAACATCCTCTAAAATGCAGGCCAGAAAAAGGACTTCTCAGAAGTTACCCAGGGGAAAAATTCTGCGGCAATGAACTATTGTAAAGGCAGAAAGTAAAAGTTGTTCTGAAAGCATAACGCTAATGAGAACTGGCTTCAGAGTTGGAAGAGTTGATACATCTTATGGCTGATGTATCAAAAATAAAAAAGGTGTTTTCCTTAATAATGCCATCTGGACAAATGCCTCTTTTAAGCAGATTCTCCAGTGTCTAGTAAAGTAGGGGCTCCCACTGCAGACTCCCCCTGAATGGCCTGTGCAGCCAACTGTTTTCACAGACTTTGCAAGAGCCTAATTTCTCTGTTTGCTAGACCTTTGTTAAACCTAAATGAAAGCAGACGGCAAAGTTCACCTTCCCATTTCTGTTGCTCTGAAAGCTCTTTAGACATGTATTTGGAAAAGCCTTAATTTGAACATTTCTTTTAATGGAACCCGGCAATGAGGTTTTCTGGTAATAAAATTTCTTCATCTCACTTATGAGTCTGCTAGTGGTTCCATTTGTCGTTTTCATTTTGAGAGCCTGTCTTTCGTCTAACTTGTGACATTTTAATGTGGTCTGAGAATCACAAAATTTTGGCCTCGCATACTAGGAAAATCAGGGCCTTGGAGAGATGGCAAATCAAATACTCAGAATCAGTCAACAGTTTTGAAATCTTGGCTTATGCTCATATAAAAATTAAATTTAGAAAAAAAAAAAAGGACAAAAATCGTGAAGCGTGTGAGGTAGGAAGAATACTTATGAGTAAGAGTGGTGGGATTTAGATTGCAGTAGTTGCCATCAGGTGCAACACCTATGCAGACATTTTGGGAGGATCTACATCACAGTCTAAGCATGGACAAGATCCAGTAGAGGGCTTTTTTGAGATTATATTTGCCTACAGCATCTCCAAGAAAAAGGTGTGTTTCTGGGTGCTTGATTACCCAGACCAGTGTCTACTACACACTTCCAACATTAGGCTATATTACATGGTAGGGAGTTCTGTTTCCAGCAAAAAAGTACAGGACAGTTTCCAATTCCTGATTGTTTCAGGCATCTCTCACCCCCACAGAGTATGGGTAAATATTACTCATGAAAAGGAAGATTAGGGTACAGTTAAATATTAACAACCATCTGTACTTTATTGCTTTTAGGTCAAAACAACAACAGCACAGTTTTATTCCTTGGCATCAAGGATGAAGGACAGTGACTGTTGAAACTCTTTATATATGGTAAATGTGGGGAATCCCAAATCACAGATTCATGAGGAGATTTAGATTAAAAAATGTGAAATGTTATGCAAAGCCCGTCTGAATGGTCAAGGCGGAGCAAGTGGACAGTGTAATGCTCAGCAGCACAAACCCATGGCTGTATCTTTGGCGCCCCAGACCCTGCAGGCCTGTGATGGCACGAGTGCCTCAGACAGAAATACAGGGTAGAGTTCGTAGTGCATTGCTCAGCACAGGGGAGATAACCAATGCTACCAATGCTTCCGTGAGCTCTTTAGCAATTTATCACCAAGTTACCTTCGGAGAAGGCTGCAGACTGGGGTGTCGGGTCAAGTAATTCTGCAATGCCGTCTTAAGGTGGTGATTTACTGCTGAATATGGAGGGGCCAGAGGCAGGGGCAGGGTTTGTGTTGTGCCGTGTCCCCCGCCCCAGGCCATGCTCCTGCTCACACTGCACTCACATCGTCGTTGGCCAGACAGTCACAAGGCTTAAAATGATGGCCCAGGGGAAAGAACCACAGCAGCTTGGCTCATAGAGAGGCACATTTCTGTAACTAATCAGCTCAAAAACCAGCCTCAGGTGATTCTCTGGTGACTACTATCACCAGATTTTGAAGGAAAGGAAGGAATTTATGTTCTTTTTGTCCCAGTGAACTATTAAACTTATTCATGTAACTGGTCATCACTAAATGCTGGGAATACTTAAGGGTTACCTTGGAAAAAAAAGTTCAAGTGTCCAATAACTTTTTGCTTTGAACTGATGTCATTTGGAATCAGAGCAGAGAGAACAAAATGAACGGGGTTATTTTTACAGCCAGAAATATAGCATTTTAATTTAAATTAGGTGAAGAAATTGAGGAGATGCTTAGAGAAATGGAGGAATAAAGGGTAAGGAAGGACAGAGACAAAAGAGCTATCAGGCCTAATGTTCAGAGAAATAGTTATACCTGAAACACTGTGAAATTATTAAAAATGCATTGTCCCATAATGCTGCCAGTAGGACTTGGCATTATTTGCCCCTTAGCTTTTGTGATAAAGTAGTGAAAGCTGCTCATATTTGTCTTAAAGTGTGATATGACTGAAAATGGTCCAGTAAAAATAAATTTAATTAACCCTTTGAGGAATAATGTGGCACTAGGCACTGGTGGCTTCCTCCAGAGAACAGAGATAGGCTTTGGGAGACTATGACACAGAAATTTCAGTGAAATCTTGACCAGAACTTCAAAAGAAGTCTGTGAGTTGGGTTATTACAGTCATGAAACTGCTATTTTTCATAGAACAGCACAATGGCAGCTTTCCTTTGTTTTCCCAGAGGGAAGTTGCTATGCCTCTCAGAAGGAGAAAAGAGCATCTCTCTAAGTAACTTCAGTCAGATCCTGCAGCGAATAAATTTGCAAGCACTGACGTGTGACATGAAGTTTTCACACAGTATTTAATTAGGAACTAAATTTATGGTCTAGCTGCTACACAGAAATAACATCCTAATTCATTTAAAAGCTTAATTGAAAGTCACTTCAAAGGATTCCAGGATTCCTTTCTCAAAATATTTTAAGAGACTGTGTCATTAGGCATTTTAAAAAATGTTTTAAATCTTTTTTCATAATCCCATGTGTCCCAAGCCTGATTGTAGTTTTACTAGTAAATCATTAAGGACAGAAATGAGTCTCTGGGATAAAAATTCCCCTTAGGTTTTATGGGTTACTGATTATATACATACCAAGGCCATTCTACTATGTGTTTAAAAAAAAGACTGAATCTTTGCTGATCTCTCTACAGCAAGCTAGCAAGCCTATTTAACTTTCCTTAAGGAGAGGTATATTGTGTAAGCAAGGCTGGCACTGGTTGTTTAATGCTTCATAAGCATAAAGCTGGGCCAGCTCACTTTCCTTTGAAACTCAGTTTTGGTGTTTGGACCTTTTTGCTTTGCTTTGCCCTTCCTCATTGAGGTGTCAGACACCTCAGCTGTTCTCGGTGGGCATTTTTTGGCAGCCCAGCTGAGAAGGGTCATTGCTGTGGCTGTTTGAGAGCTCTTGAAAGGACTGATGTTTACAGCATCATTTCTGGGAAATAACTCTCCAAGACTTGCTTAGCTGTAGGGTTTTTGGACTCAGTCTGGGCAAGGGCAGCACTGAATGAATGATTCAGATCCCATGAACTTTAACAGGCACAGAGAATGAGCAACACCTCCCAGAAGCAGCAGAACAGAGCAATGGGAAGGGGACAGACAGCTAGGAATAGTTTAGTTGGAAGAGACCCTCTGGAAATCACCTAGTATTTGTAGGAACAAGAGGTTGCAGGATGATGCTCCTTCTATGGCTGCTCTGGCATGGAAATCCTCACAATCCTCTGCTGAAAAATTATTTCCACCATGACCCTGAGAAACATTTCAGAAATCTTTCTTTTCAGGGAAAGAGTTGTGGCCAAGTGGCTTTAAGCAATCATGTTTCATAAAGCTGTTGAAAAAACATACTGAACTTACACAGGAAACTGACAGAGAATCTGTCAAAATATATCAACAGTGGTATACATTTTAATTCCTGATCCTTTTTTTCCTTTTTTTTTTTTGTTTATCTTGAAATGTGTCTCAAAGTGTAGGAAAGCCAGAAGAAACTCACAGAGAAGGCCACGGAGCTCTGTGTAGCTGGGTCTGCCCATGTTTGCTGTCACCCAGCACTGCTGATAGAAGTATCCCACCAAACTGTTTCCTGGTCCGGTGGATCTTCCCCTAACTCAGAAACAGATCTTTTATAGCCACTTTGGAGTCTGCACTAGAAAAGCAAGAACAAATTGCTCAGGGAGAGAGAAGTTATTTTGCACGCTTCATTGATATTCGCAGATTGATGCGCTGGAGCGTGTCCGGAAAAGGGCAGTGGAGCTGGTGAAGGGTCTGGCGTTACAAGTGCAGCTGAGGGAGCTGGGGTTGTTTAGGCTGAAGAAAAGGAGGCTCAGAGGGGACCTAAACACTCTCTATAGATACCTGAAAGGACGGTCTAGTGAGTAGGGTATGCAGTGGTCTCTTCTCTCAGGTGACAAGTGTCGGGATGAGAGGAAATGGCCTCAAGTTGCGCCAAGGGATGCTTAGATTGGATAGTAGGAAAGAATTCTTCACAAAAAGGGTTGTCGAGCACAGAAACAAGCTTCCCAAGGAAAGGGTATCATCCATGGAGGTATTTAAAAGACTTGTAGGTGTGGGACTTGGGGACATGATTTAGTGCTGGACTTGGCAGTGCTGGGCTGAACAGCTGGAATTGATGATCTTAAAGGTCTTTTCCAGTCTACATGATTCCATGATTTAAGTGAATGCACTGAGATAAAAGTCACATGAAGCACCACAGAACAAAACAAATTGCTTTAAAAACACGGAGTGATAAACTGGATTTCAACTTTCCAACACAAAACTTTTGTGTCATGTACCCCACCTCTATTTCTGGAAGAAGAAAAATTTGACTTTACTTGAAAACCTGCCCACACAGCATAAACCCAGAACTGGTCCCCAGTCAAGTATTTCTCTGCAGAAATGATTGTGTTGCATCCCTCTGGTGACAAATATGAGAGACCCAGCCCAAGGGGGAAGGAAAGAAGACAAACAGCCTAATAAAGTACTCATCCTGAATAATTCATTGGATTAAAAATGGAAAGCAATGTATGCATTTAATAAATTGTGTTTGTATTAATTATGCGGAGGGAAATGAACAGGTCCTGCAGAGTCTCCCTGAAGCTGTTGGTCAGTGCTGGAGCAATGCAGGAATGATGCCAAGGCAATGCCAAGGCAGTGCTGGGGTTGTGCAGGGGCAGTGCCAGGCTGCTGCTGGGTGATGCCAGGGTAGTTCAGGCTTGGTACTAGCTGATGCTGGGCAATGCCGGGCAATGCTGCAGTGATGCAGGGCAGTGCCAGAGTGGTGACAGGGCAGTGCCAGGTGCAGCCAAATCAGTGCCAGGGCCATGACCAACAGTGCTAGGTGCTGACGAGTAGGTGCCAGGGTGATGCCCACTGGCGCTGGGTGCTGCTGGGCATTGCAGTGGTGCTGGGCGATGCCAGGGCAAAGCCAGGCAATGCAGGGGGGGCCAGAGTGGTGCCGGGGCGGTGTCAGAGCAACGCCAGCTCGGTGCCAGGGCGATGCCAGGATGGTGCCAGGGTGGTGCCGGGGGTGCCAGGACGGTGCCAGCTCGGTGCCAGGACGGTGCCAGTTCGGTGCCAGGGCGATGCCGGGGGTGCCAGGGAGATACCGGGGGTGCCAGGGCGATACCGGGGGTGCCAGGACAGTGCCAGCTCGGTGCC
>VWZW01007667.1:1660997-1777414 GCA_013397115.1 Edolisoma coerulescens
CAGGGCGATGCCGGGGGTGCCGTCCCGGGGCGCTGGAGCGGCGGAGGCGGCCGGCGGTGCCCTAGCGCCACCTGGCGCCGCGCTGCCGCCACCGCAGGCGCGGTGTCTCCGCGCCCGCCCGCGGACGCAGCGCCGCTCCCCGGCCGGGCCGGGGCACCTCTGACAAACAAGGGTAAAGCATGAAGGGAGTCACAGCAAGCCCGGCAGCTCTTGTGCTGTCAGTGAAATTAGAAATTATTTATAGTGGTAAAACAACAGTCCAATTAAAATTTATGGCTCATCAGCAAAAATTACTGTGTTTTCAGGCTTTGTTATTCTGTTACTTTGAAAACTTAGTCTTCACTATCCCAAATACTCTTTTTTCCCCTTCCAAACTGCTATCCTTACAAGTGCTGTGCTTTTATTTGGTGTAAGCAGCCCAGCTACCCCATGGGGAAAAGTTTTTCATTTTGTATAGCTATATGTTTGTTTCATTTGGGCTTTGGAATTTTTTTCCTTGATTTAGTTTTGGTTTTCCATTTATTGTTTTTTAGCTCTGTGAAATTAATTTTTGTCCAAAAAACAGACTTGCAGGGGTGGAGATACCATGCTGCTGTGGTGAGGCTGTGTTCCCTCAAGAGCTGGTGATGCTTCAGAGCTGTTGGCCTCTGTGTGCCCCCTTGTTTTGGGAAGGTGCTTGAATAAAGTGACTCACAGTCCTTTGGATGCTCACTGCAGCATCTGCATTTTTTGAAAGAGCAACTGCAATTTATGGCAGGTCCTTCATTTTTCCTGTTATCACCTTTGTCCACTTGGAATTTATATTCATTATATGCTTAGGGCAGAGCCAAGGCTGTTAAAAATTACTCTCTACATTTTCAATTTTCTAAATTTGTTAGAGCATTTTACTTCCCAGACTGCTGAGCCTTATTTTCCAAGGCAGCCTGTTGTGAGGCATCTTTTTTCAGACCATGCAACCTACAGATATGGGGGCTTCTCCTCCATGCAGAGTGCTCTTTATCCACCTGTCATGCTTCTCCCACCTTGGCCGACCTTGGCCTCTGGATTTGAGGACAACCTTCTCCACATTGTTACCTTTGCTGATGTTCCTCCACATTACCAGACGAAAGGTGGATTTTGAGACACGAGTGTATTATGCAGGGAAAGGATTAAGCCTCCTGAACTACTACAGATGCCAGTGTGGAAAACTGCAAACTCACAAGGCTCCTATCTCACCCTGCGGTGGATCTGGTTACTGTAATCGTTGGGGATGTTTTGAAGCTCTCAGGAGAACACGTGGAGGGAGGATCCAGGATCAAGAAGTAGGTGCATATTACCTCGAGGACAGTATCGAAAATGGATGACTCTTTTCAGCAGTCATTTGTCAACAAGGACTGAGAAAAACAAGACAGGTGTGTCTCCACTCCAAGCTCATTAACAACAACTCCAGGTGAGAGATGGAAGAGCAGCAGAGGAAAGAAAAAGACAGTTATATCCAGATGAATTCAGACACGGGGCAGAATTGCAACCGTGGGATGGCAGCATGGGCGGACCCCCAACAACATGGAATAGGGGTAAGGGAGAGGATGGCAAGCCAGGCAGTGTTCATAGTGAAGACCATCTGTTATTTGATGAAGGCAATGCCACTGTGGAAGGTAATGATCTCCTGTTCACGCAGGTCCAGTTGGAAATTACATTGTCCTCAGAAAGCTGCCTGTTTTGTAAAACTAGATTCATGGGCAAGCCCAGAGAACACAAGTCCACCAGGGAAGTGCTCAACGTTGCCATGTGTTCGCAGGACTGCTGTGAATTTCTTCTGAAGGTGTCAGACCAGCTGATTTCTAGGGACACCTTATAGTTTGGGACAGGAGTGCAGTAGTAATGTTCAGCCAGAGGCTATGGGACATGGTCACTTGGGGCTGCGCCCATCACCTCTTCCCAGGCACTGAACAATACCTGAGGCAACCTTTCCCCTGAGACTGGGGAATGCCGGTGTCCAGAAAGTCTTGTCCCTGAGTGCCCTCTAATGTCCTCAGTGACCCCTATCACTATCTCCGAGCCCATCCCCAGCTAATCTCTCCTAACACCTTTCCTAATCTAATCTAAATAGCAGCTGGCAAACCCATTTGTTTCCAATTGTTTATTCTCCATCCTCTCTGCTCGATGTGGCTGCTCACACAAGGCTGTCCCCTTTTTACTGGTGAAAGAGCCTTACTGCCAGGGCAGAAGTCACACGTCCCTGGGCATGGTGAGAATTAGTGGCTTTCCAGATGACGGAGGTAGGACTTAGAGGGTATAGCATGGAATTAGTGCACCGTCATTGTACCTGAACAAAAGATACATGTTCTGCTGTTGAGATAAAGCCTGTACACGTGTGGAAGGAGATCACATGCATCCAAAACAAGGTTTGTAGCACGTTCAAACATTCAGTGCCCCTGCAAACCTTGAGAGGCTGGATAAGAAACAAGACTTTGCCACCAAAGACTCATCTAGGAGATTATATTAGGAAAATTAGGCACAGTACAAGTCCCTTTCCTTTCCTTTCCTTTTTCCTTTTTCCTTTTTCCTTTCCTTTTTCCTTTCCTTTTTCCTTTCCTTTCCTTTTTCCTTTCCTTTTTCCTTTCCTTTCCTTTCCTTTCCTTTCCTTTCCTTTCCTTTCCTTTCCTTTCCTTTCCTTTTTCCTTTCCTTTTTCCTTTCCTTTTCTTTCCCCATTTCGACAGGTTTCAGTATTTCTTCCATGACTGTTTCCTATACTGTTAGTATTCCTGTGTTCACACAGAGAGCAGAGTGGCCCAGCTCGAAGTACAGAGCCCAGCAGAGTGGGCACAGCACTTCCTGATGGATGTAGAAGTGATGAAATCCAGTTTTCTGCACTCTTTTCCTATGTTTTATTTTCAAGGGCTCTGTCAGTGAGTACATTAACAAGATTTCTGTCAGGCATCTTGCCCTATGTTTTGGAGCATCAGCCATGCACCTCTGATAGCTGCCTCCTTGTCCAGCAGCATCCAAAGGCTGTGGAAGAAGAAAGGAAGTGCAGCAGGTATATACATGTCTTGATAGCTCAAATATAATTTCATTTTATAAAGAAATTCTTCTTTTTATTGTTATTCCTCATGAAATTAATAAAAAAATTATTAGGCTAATGATTTAGAATCCACCTGGGAGAATTTTACTGTTCACATTGTTTTTTAAAAATTTTATGTTTTACCAATTAATTACTGTGGTAAAAATACTAGAATGTTAAATTTGTTCAGTTCATTATTTCACTGTATATTTTCAAATAAACACATGAACATATTTTCATATGTTCATATTCCTCGTTCTAGAAAACAGTGTTAATATTGTTTTGTTGTAGAATTTTTCAGATATTTTAGATATAGTTGATAAGTGGGTCCTTTTTTCCACATCAAAACTCCCAAAGAGCAAAACCTTTCATTATGAAACTTTTGCAGGTCTGGGGTAGGTTTAAGTCAATTCAATGTAAAACTTTGTAAAACTCAATGCTTCAGATATGTAAGTGCTGAAAATAGCAACAGCAACAACAAATCTCAGATATTCCCTTTGCATGACTGGGTTAATTAGCTGAAAAAACCCTAATTAACACACAGTGTCTTCCATCTCACTCTGGCTCTTGTCTTAGGTTCTCTAATTGCCTGTGAAAAAGTATCTACGCTGAGCAGCTGCGATGTGGAGGGGAGAAATCAGAAATGACACAAATTCAGTACTCCGCTGCAGCAGGTAAACAGGAGGCCAGCTCACCACGCCGCGCTAATGAGTCCAATTATCGATTGAAACACAACTGGCTTGTGATGCTCCTTTCTGCAGTTTGCAGGGTGGTGGGGTCGTATAACCCAGCTCAATCCAACAGGGAGAATCCTTCCCCCGCTCCTGGCCCAATGCATCTAACGCTCCCCGCGAGGCTGCATTTGTCACCAGTTAGGATGACACCTGACAAAGCAAACCCTTCTGGCAAAGACTTGTTTTCCACTTTCCATGCTACAGTAGTTTGTAACAAAACTTACCCAAAGAAATTAACATTGATGTTAGGCTGCCATGGAAAACTTGTTGAATCATAATTAACATGTTAATACTGATTGCCCGAGTGATTTTTTGTGACAAACAATTCTATCCTTTGAAATGTATGGGTGGGATCTTTCTCATTGGTGAAACAACATACCTCTTCCTCCACTCCAAGGTAAAACTGTACCTCCAAAGGGAAAAAAAGACTGGTTACAAGCTATTATCTTGATGAGGACTATTAAAAATATTCTATAGAAAATTTCAAAGGAATTTCTGACTGCACACTGTTGTTGTTCTGCAGTAAACTAGATTTCAGTGAAGCTCTTTAAGCTCACCAAAATTGGGGTCAATTTCCTTCCCAAGGACTTCTTTTCCTTTGCACTTATGCCCTGCCTTGGAAGGGCTATAGCCCCAGTCCCACAGGCAACCTGGTCTGTGTTTGGTTTCAAGTACCAGAAAGATTTGGTAGGCATTCACACAGGCATTTAAGATTTCCAGTTCTCATTTTGACTGTCAATTTAAGCTTGTGTGGCTCCACCCAACCACTAGAATTAACGTTGTAAATTCAAAGAGCTAATCTTTCATGGGTGTAAATGCCTTAAAAATTCAGTTGCATAGTCTGTCAATGAGGAGAAAATAAATGCAATAAATATTTGACAGAATATGCTAAGGACATTTACTCACACTTCTGCAATCACTTCCAGTTAATTTCAGGAGGATCCTGAACATTTGGAGACTGGATTAGCCTACTGGCAGTGCTCTTCAGGGGAACTGTTTCCCAGGAATCATTTCCAGACTTAGTTTTCTGGATAAAAAATGCATCAAAATAAACAAATATTCAGCTACCACAATACACTCAGCCCAGAGTGAATCATTTTTCACAGCAAGAAACTACTGAAGTTTGAGACGATTGTGGATCACAGGAAAAGGTCATTTCTATAAATAATTAGATTAGAACTAACAAACATGAAACTTACATTTTAAAATGTGGCTGTTTATGAGATGTGATCTGTGGTTGCTGCTAAAAGAAATGTTCAGAGACAGACTCAAAAGCAATGTGCACTTTTCAACCTCTTTCTGCCAAGAGAAAAAGCCTAGGTTGCTGGTTAGAGCAGAATCCGCTCAATTATGTAAATAGGCATTGTAGGGGACACAGCACCAAGTGGGTTTTCTGCAGAGGACCCTGAGATGAAAATAGCCAGGGAAACTGCAATTTTTTAGGCATCATCCAATGCTTCTCTTACACTTATTAATGGCCAGACACAGATGCACATACTGGGGAGTGCTGCACAGCAGCCCTGTGAGCTCTTTGGCTCCCGCTGTAGCACTGGTACAACTTGGTCTGGACAGGGATGCTCCTCTGCCTGGTGAGAGCAGGGTCACAGAGGGGACCAGGGAGCCCCAAGACTGAGGATATGCCTCAGATGAATCCCAGTGGAGCATTAGGATGCAGTATCCCTGCCTCCATGCAAGGCCCATGGGCAAGCAGGGCACTCTGGTCTGAGCTAGGCACACCATCTCTACAGCACAGGCATGGCCCAGCTGGGTCCAGGCTCAAAACATGAGGACCACACAAAGGGGTGAATTGTAAGGATGAGCTCATCTGTGCTAACACAGCATGTCCATAAATCCAGCAGGCACAGGATGCTGCTTTGGTCAGTGTTCAGGGCCAGGTACTTAGCTGGTTTAAATCAGCACAACTGTTCTGGCATTTGCAGAGTCATGCAGATTTACAGCAGCTGAAGACACAGCCCAATTATCAGCAAGTAACCACATTCAGGCTGTAACTTCAGCCTGAATAAAATATGAGTGGCTTATATGACAATTAGAGTTTTCTTATTAGAGTGATGGCCACATGAAGCCTCATTTCCCTCTGATATAATGTACATTACATTGCACCTGCCTACCAAACACACAGGCCTGCCCAAGCTGTCACTGCTGCCACTTTGTGTGCTTTTTTTCTCAGCTCTGACTGATTTTTTCCTCTCATGCTTTCACTATTGCTTTTCCAGTTGTGGCCACAGTGCTGTGCTGTGCAGTGCTGCCCAACCTTCTTTCCCTCACAAACTCTCCCCACTGCTTTGGGAGAGACCATCTGAGGTCCCAAAGCAGCATGCAGAGGTATCCCTGGGGCACCAGTTAAATACAGGCGCAGGCACACGGCAGGAGCTCAGCCCTTGGGTATTCAGGCAACCTGAAGACCTCATGCTACTTTACAGCTTGGTGGTACCCACCCTGAGAGATTCTAACTTCACCTTACCTGTAAGCTAAACATCTGGGCATGCTGCAGCCAGAGATTTGAAGCACAGCCTCTTTTTTATTAAAACAGCAAATCTCAGCAAATTGCTTTCTGCTCCTCTCTGGAAAGTAAGACAATCACACTTCAGAGCTCATGGCTCGCACTTGTTTTCCCCACAGTGTTTTCAGAATCACAGCCTAGATATTACTGCATTTACTGTGCTATCCGTCTCTCAATGCACTCACATGCCTACACTTTTTCACCCTTTTTGCACTATCTGGTAATCTCTGATACACTCCATCATTTTATCACCCAGGAAAGCAAAGAAGGAAAAGATAAGGAGCACAAAGCTGCTCTATGGGTTTATGTTGATTAAGCATAGCTTAATCACTTGACTTCATTGTTGCAACATTTCTATAACAAGTCTACACTGAATTATTCAGGATATTTTCCTTAATAAGCACAATGAGGTCTATAGCCACCTGTGAAGGATAGGCAAGCAGGTGTGCAGACCCACTTCAGGCAACAAGCTCCAGCTGGGACCACTCACTTCTCTACCACCCACAGCTACAAGAGAGCAGGATGTGCCTCTGTTGAGAGGCTTGGTAATCGTTGTTTCTGTCTTAACTGAATTGGTTTGTAAAGTTTAGGAGCAATCCAGGGAAAAGCTGTGCCATGATCACTGGGAAGCAGAGATTGAATGGAAAAGGTACCGTGGCTGCCAATAGTGTGCTCAGAACACCTGTGATTAGGGTGGGCTGTTCTGTGGGGTTGGTTGTGTTTTTGAGAGGCACTTCTCTCTTCCTGTGCCGACTCTAATCTTGTCCTAGTTACTTTCCTTATTTTCCTACCTTTTGTTAGGCTTTATCTCTTCTTTAAATTCTCATTTTCTAAGTGAATCCTGGAATAAAAGTTTAAAATACAAATCTGATACTTGAGTGTTATAACTCTACTTGTTTTGTTTCTAACCTATTTTGTTTTATACCTGCTTCCTCTACTGTTCTCATGCATTTGAATCCTAAAGCCTCTCAAGGATAAGGCCAAGTTCTTTGTGAGTTGCTGGAACAGTGACCTTTTTATTAGAAGCCCTCAGGCATTGTTCTAACATGTACAAAAGGTGATGATGTTATTTCATGTACTTTGTGACTTATTACTGTCATCACTTTCACAGCTAATGATTCATTGACCTGTGGTTAATTAAGTAACATTCAAAGTTATTTCTTCTTGTTGTGTTTGTAAAACATCAGAAACATGAATTCATCTGAATGACAGCAAACCCTAGGCTGCAGAAATGAGGCTCATATCAGCTAAGGCGGGGAGGAAATTCTCAGATAGAGTTGTTATGCATTAATCGAATAAAAAAGTCCTAGAAGAGGAAATTGTCATTTAAATGAATGCTACTTCTTCTAGAAGTGCATAATTAGGGTATACAGCTAAGTGATTTATTGTGTCCTGTACCATAAGGTTTCTAAATACAGGTGGAAATCCTCACAGAAAACAGTGGCACATTCCAGAGAGCAGAATTTTTGTTTCTGTGTTACTCGGAATTATAGAAAAAATGTTACAATGGTGAAGAGCACAATGCTTTTCAATGAAACGCCTATTTGACATATGCAAGGTTACATATTCAAATAGGGGATTAGGAAGAAATGAAAGGGTTCCATCGTGGTTTTGTTATATGCTGGAAAAAAAACCCAGATAGCATTGATGCTGAGAACTGACACTTTCTCCAAGTATTTCCTCTCTCTGCCTTAACAAATACAGGATATTTGCTCTTTGGAAAGTAAAACTTGAAATCGGTATCTGTGAAGGGTTTGGTTCTTAGGGTGCTCTAGTGCTGTGTCACATGTTTGCCTTTCAAGGTGTTTATGTGATGACTTGGAGGTAACACTGGCAGCAGGGGGTTAACCAGACCAGACCTACTGGGGCAGCCTCTGGGCCCTCATCTCGTGTGGGTGAGGGGAGAAAGGACATACCTGAGCAGTGGGTAGGAAAGGAAGAGTGCACCCTTTTGCTGCTGCAGTCTGCTATGGTGGCAGGTGTCTTGCAAGACGTGTTGGATGTGTAATTAAGATGAGAGTTCTTTATACTGCAAATTGTGAAGTTATGTACATTCTTTTCACAAAGTACCTATTGACTTTGCGTGGGACTTGCTACCAAACGTCTCGATATGCTTCCGTACAAACCTTCCTGTCTTCTGACTTATATTGCCAAAATTGATTCCTACTGATGGTATTACTGCTCCTGTACAAATAATATGTTCTTGATGCCTCTTTCTGGAAGTTCTAATCCACTTTAATCATAACAATCTCTGCACTGGAAATAAGAATCACTGACATTAAACAGAAGCAGAGGAAACCCTAGAAGTGGAACAGTTTCTTCCCTGTGTAATGCAATATTATAACAGGCTGGGAGAGGGAACATTTACAGTGGCAAAGAAAAAGAATTACTCCAACTAAAATGTCATTAGCTTTTTATTTTATGTCAGTGTCTTCTCCCCTGAAGTAGGGAAAAAGGCCTATTTCAAAAAAGAAATGGCACAGTATGTCCTTTAAAGCTCTTGGTGGCAGTGAAGTGTCACAAATATTTCAGTGCAGAAACTGCGACTGGATTCTGTACATCAGGTTGAGAGTGGAGTCTGAGGATGTGTAACGTGAATTGCCCTGTGCTGGCTGGATCCACTGTTATTCTCATGCATTATTTACACCAGCTGCCTTTAAATATCACACTGGGGATTTGTCTGTGGATTGTCTGTTCAGTTTGTGTTTAGATAGATGGTTCAATAACTAAGGTAACCAAAAGCAAAGTATATGTTACACTGAAATCCCTTCAGTTTTGCTGCATTCAGTTGCAGCCCCTCACCACTCTGTACGTCTTTTTTTTTTATTAGTGTTCATGCTGTTGAAATGCACCTGATACAATTCACAGCATGATCCTTTGAGAGCAGGAACTCTACCTTTTTTTCCCCTTTCTCACCAGGAATGTAAATGACTGAGTAGCTCTGTTTTGCTAAGGAGAAGTTAGTGCCATATGGGTCAGAGTACAGATCTTCCGTGAGCAAATTTGTGCTGCTTAAGGAAGCACCAAGTTGCTTGTCCAAGTGTTTTTCCAACAGTCTGGTGAGGTGAGGGGCGTAAAGGTGTGGGGCTTTGGCTGCAAACTGGCCTACAGTTACCTACCCTGCACTGCTGGCTGCAGCTTGGTAATTATTTCCATTCCCCATCTTCCTTGTCCTGATAGTCGCTGCTCAGAGCTGCTGACAGGTAATTAAAGCTGCTTGGTGAAACACTGTCTGCAAGTGTTTGCAGAAACTGGAGTGGAAGAAAGTGGAAGTTTCACTTAGGGAGATTAGAGGGGAGGAGATCTTTTATGAAGACAGATGAATTCAAAAGCAAATTTGTTTACAGAAAGCTTGTAAAATGCTGTTTTAAAAACAGATAGCATTTTGACCTGACTATGGTAAAAATTTCCAGTTCATCTGAAATTTCCAGTTCATCTGAAATTTCCAGTTCATCTTTATTAGAGAAGGAGGCTTCCCCCTCTCTTCCATCTCCAAGAGGGAAGTTTCCTAGTGCTGCTGAACAAGTTTGGTCTGTTCTGATTTATGTTTTGCATTTATCACTTGTCAGACTTTGTTCAAAAACATAATTATTATTTAAATTACCCAAACCAGGAAATTCATTTCTTCTATTGGCAAGTATTGTGGGACTCTTATTTTTAAAGGGTTTCTGAGTCACTTCAGATGCTTCTATGCTTTTTAATTTGTTACCTGTAACTCAGGATTTACAGGCTGTGTGCTCCATGGCCTTTGGCACTGCAGGAGGTTTTCCTTCTGCACGTTACTATGCTGCTAAACATACCTTACCTTTTCCTCTCTCTTGAAGGTTGGCACAAGGCAATAAATAATTACTGGCTCAATCACCATTCTTCACTTATGTGGAAAAGCAAACTATTTTGAGGATGTTGCCACTGTAGTCAGTGGGCCTATGTGATCTAAGTGCTGCAGAGGTGAGGATTCTTGGCCTGGATCTTAATGCCTTCCTAGGCATGCCTAAGGTGTCTGTTTACAGACTCGCTCGGGTTTGTTCATGTGTTATCCTATTAGTTCCTGCTGTTTGCTTCCAAGGGATCTCTGCCTGGACCTATAGGCTCTTTCCTGCATCCAGGTACACTGCTGCTTCTACTTGCAACCAAACAGGATATTTGTAAACTTGCAAGGCACAGTATAAGCAGGAATAATGGGGCTGAAATCCAGGTACCTTTCCACTGACAAAGCCACAGTTAATCTTTGGTTTTTCTTTTTGTTTCCACTTACCTTTCCCCTTGCTTTTGCCATCTCCTATCCAGAGGGAAAGCAGCTGTGTTTCTGTCTTCGGGTGAACACTTTCTTCACTAAATATTTCAGAGAAGCCTTAAAAGCTCCAGACTGCCAGCAGAGTTTACCCTCTTGGGGCAGCTGGAGTGCCTGTTTTTCACATACATCTGGTGGGCAGCAAAGCATAGTCAAATCCTGCCCAGTAAATTTGGTGTTACGGGGTGGCTCAGCAGAAGCTCACACAATCACAAGGGTTTCTGGCTTAATCAGACCTCTGCTAGACTGAGCTGTTCTGCTGGAAATACCTCATACTTTTCCTAGAAAAGCCTTATTGTAAGAAAAGCTGTGTGGCAATCAAGGTCTGCTCATCCCACATCCCTTTTGTCCTCAGCAGAATACACAGCCTGGTCTGCCCTGTCACATTCTCCTCTTGGTAATCCTACTGCAGAAGGAAATACGGTCAGGCATCTACCAGAGGGCTGCTGGAAGTGCAGGGGTGACAAAGATGCCCCAATAAACACGCATTTGTTCACCCCACCCCGAGGGGTGCAGAAAGCCAAGGGACCTTTGCAGGAGATGGGCAGCACTGTCCAGTGTGGCGTGAGCTGAGGCGGACAGCGGGGACAGGCGAGCTCTGTTGATGCCCAGCTCCACAGGAGGGGGAGCAGCTGCCTGACTGGCGGGACAGATGCTGTCTCCACTGTCAGCGTGGTGTTGCTAACAAGGAAAAGGCTTCTTTTATGTGTGGATGGGAGCGAACTGTGGTCGAGGACAGTGCTTGTGTGGCGGTGCCCCCGGCAGCTGGCAGTGTCACTGCCTGCTCCAGAAACTGCAGTGACCCCAGAGCAAACACCTGGGGAGATGAACACAGAAAGTGAGTGCTGTCAAGTGTGGGTTTGCTTTGAGTACAGCTGTGATACAGCAGGGCAAAGATTCACCCCGTGGTGACTCCCCTCCATGCTCCCTCCCTCTCCCTCTGCCAAGCGCAAAGGGAAGGATTTGGCACTGCGGGGATTCAGCGAACAAGGCTTTCTGAACAGTTATGCCATGTCTTCAAACAATTGAAGTGTTTAAAAAGATAACTTGGTATATTAAGTTATTAAATGTTACTTTCAGTTCTGAAAAAACAATCTGATTTGGCTGAGTACTTATTCCTTCTTTGGTCTAATTGGGACTGGATTTCTTTCTGAGAAATAGAAACAGAACTAGCGGAGCTGAGGTATCCTTGTAGATGCCTGGGTGTTTTGGTTTTTTTAATTACAAGCACCTGGTGTATTGACAACATTTCAATGATGTTCTGCTTGGGCCTTATTTTGAGGAATCATATCAGTAGAAAATCACACTAACAGATATTGTCAGGCAGGCCAGTATTACAGCTTGTCTTAAGGTTAATGTTGGACCTGTATGTGGGGTCTAGAAATAGCCTGGCGTGGTAAAAGGAATATTTGAGCCAAACAGCTATGTTTTAACAATTGGGGAATATAGCATTTGTCATCTGCCTCTCCCCTCCTAAATAACTGTGTCCCTTGTAGTAATTGTTCCAATCCTGTTCTGTGAACTGTGACTATGTAGTTAATGAAAGTTGAAATGGGAGCTAGAGAATAAAGTACATTTTTGAACACCTATAATAAGGTAGAATTAAACAGTGGGACTAGAAAGTGATATCCCTGCTCAAAATGAGTAGCATCCTCTTTCTGTGCTAGCCTCATTAGAGAAAAAGGGACTACAGAGACTCAAGTTCCATTTAATATGAATTAATCTATCAACACTCTGGTCTGGGATTAAAAGCAGAATTAAGTTTTAATGGAGCATAAACACTTTAAGGGTTTTCCATTTTTTCAAATTTCTTCCTTTCCTGTAGAAAAGGAGTGCCTTATGCAAATGTGGGGCTGGGTAACACACAGTGTGAGTGAGGGGAAGATGATTTAGGTGAGCGAATGAATTTTCAAATAGAAGGAGTGGAGATGGATGACATGAGAAGTTAAACAAATAGCACATAATTAATTCTCACAATTTTACCTAATGCTTTGTGACATGGCTGTCACTAACATTGTCAGAAGCTATAAGTGAAATGGGATTGAAAAAAATTTCCAGGCAGCAGTAATCCCACTGTGATGGAAGAATGTTTTTCTAAGACGCATGTCCCTGGCTGTATACAGTTCAAATATACATGAAAGGGGAGCTTAAAAAGCTTAGGTTGTTCTGTATTGACTTTCATCTTACATGGCTGATTTCACTCCAACTAGCAATATGTAAGCCATATGTTTTTAAAAAATGTATTTATTGTTATGTGACTGCCTCCAGGGCACTGTCTGCAATTATAAAAAGGCCATTGATGCATCTGATTTATCAGTTTTACTGATTCATTTATATATATATCATTGGGATTTTTTTTTCCCTATTTGAAAGCATTTGTTTTCCCTGCTAATGCACCTGAGGCTGACAGTGTCTACAGAGCAGAGATTAGCTTGTGGTTTGTTTTTTTTTTTTTTTTTGGATATCCCCTCAACTCCACTATATTTAGGTAATGCTCAGCTGGGAAGAAGCTGCTAAAATCCAGCAGGTTGCAGAGGGGGTGTGAGCAGAGCTGACGCGCAGTAAGGAGTAGAAAATAGCAGAGAGCAGAAAGAAAGGATCAGGGCTTGGTAGAGGGCCAGAAAGGAGGAAAAGGAGAAAACAGAGGCTTGAGGGTTTTTTCACAGAAAAATGGTTAAGGAACTTCAGAAAGGAATAGGTTGGTGATGCACCTTTCCCATCTTAGCATTAGGTAGGTGAGGCAAGGAGCAGGGAGTGCGGACGAGTGGATGGAGCTGTGCAGGGATTAGTGGCTGCCCACCCAGAGCAGGGCAAAGGCACTGTTGCAAAACCAACAGCAGCCAGGTATTTAGAAGATCTTGTCAAGGGAAACAATGCATATGAAGGTCTAGTCAGAAATGGACTTCAGATCATCATTGCACAGGCCTTACAAGTTTTTCCAGCTGGACTTTTACTGAGGATTAACTAGTTCCCATGACTGCAAATGCAGCTGGACATCTTCACATTGGACCTGGAGACTCTGTTAAATTTTCAAGGAAATAATATATTATTATCAACCCCAGCTGGTCATGTTGAGTCCCTAGCTGGCTATGTTGGCTGTGTCTTGTTAGTGGTTTACTGGAAAAATATTTTTATAGAGAAGATATGGCTCCTTTGGCATAAGCTAAAAAAATAATACCATTAGGCTCTGGGCCCAGACCAGCTGAATGTCTAAACCTCTTGGCTGTTTCTCTGATAAATCAAGACTATGTAATCCCTAGACATGCAATGGCCTCGGCTGTTTAGTAGATGTGTTTTAGAAAGCAGTGCAAGAATTTGGTATCAGAGTAGATATGAAAGGCTATTAGCCGAGGCATTCATTACTCTATTTTGTCTGTAGAAGCCAGTAAGTAGACCATGGATTGTGGGATCTGAATTTGAAGTGAGATATAACATTTATAGAAAAAGCTTTTTTGCAGATTCTTCATCAGCTAGTGCTAATTATAACATGGAGCAAACTTAAGGAATGTGTTTGCAAGTGGTGTCAACCAGCTTCATGTGCTAAATGAGAATATGTATCACCAGACAACTTGGATTTGTGATTAGAAAATATCTTGGCCGCATCCACACCTGCTGTTGGCTCAAGCACTTGAATCTAGAGATGCATTACAGAAAGCAGATTTTTCTGGACACTTACATGCAGTGAGTTACTGTGATTTAGTCTAGTGGGAAATAGCTGACTGCGAGTCTTGTTTCTCTTCTTAACCTTGCTATGGAAAAACTTGTATTGCAACTCTTAATTATTCTTTCCTATGTTCTGGCTTAAATGACTTGTACAAGAGGTTTGCAGTTCACTTGCTTTGATCCTTGCTCAGGAAAGGCTGTCAGAAGTTCTCACAAACTTGCAAAGCCAAAGCCTTCATCCAACAGAGATCAGTGTCTGAAAGAGACAGCATAGTTAGGGGTGAAAATTCTGGTGGGTGTGTTATTTTCAGGATGTTCAGCATCTCCCTTTAACAAATAAATACTCAGTAAACTGTGAATGTTAGCAGGCACATCTGACTGGGAGATTGGTGGTCAGCCACAGAAGAGTGTGCAACAAATAAGTGCTCGTATGATAAGAGTGATTCCTCTCTCTGCTTTTCCCTGCAAAGTGTCAGGGACGTGTGTCTGTCACAGCTATTGGCAGCGACACTGATGGCTTGACAAGGGCAGCTTCTAACTTTTGAGGTCAACGTCAGGGTTTGAAATTCTATATCTGTTCTAATCTCTGTCCTAATACTTTCCATTTACCAAGTTTGCAATAAGCTGCAGAGTTTTACTGGGGGTGACTCTGAGGAGACTGCACAGGGGTGCCAAAGCCCCAGTGATTGCAGGGAGGGGACAAAAAGAGGAATCAGAACTCCTGACCGGGTCAAGACCATTCAGGGAGCCAGGCTGTGGCCATTCAAAAATCACTAAAGGAATAATGAAAGGACCCATTCCATAGACAGCAAGTGGGACAATTCTCAGTAGGAGCCCTTTGAGGTTGGAAGAAAGATGCACCAAATGAAACCATCCTCTGATGAGACACTAACATCATATTACTGGTTACAGCAGTAAAAAAGATTAAATTGAAACTTTATCTAGATTCTGGGCCAGTTTCAGAGGTCATAAAAAAGTAGCTGAGCAAATAGCTAAATTGGAAGCCAAAGAGAACTTTTTAACTTGCACTAAGTTTTCTATAACCATAATCATTAAATAGAAATCCCTCCTGGTTTAGGAAGGTGGGAAACTTTATATTTCATAAAAATGAAAGACAGGCAAGAATTGTTTGATATTCCATGTTTTTTCAGTGACAGATCAATGCTGAGAGTTGCAAAATGGCTGAATATATTTCTTGGGGAAACTACAGAAGTGTGCAACTTCTAGCTGCTGTGGGATGTTAGAAGGAAGTTAGTTAGAAGGAAGATGTATCCAAATTGCTGGTGACTCTATTCTTAGTCCATGTATTCTTGGTAAAAACTGATTTGCAACTGTCTCCTGGGTATCACTTACCTAAAAACTGAAATTTAAGCTGCAGGAGGATAGAAGTGACTAAAACTTTCCCATATTCTCCATACTAAGGGATATGAAGAGGTGTGGAGGAAGGCACCGTAAGAAGTGGTGGGCCCTAATCTGCTGGAGCTGCCCCACTCCTGCTGTGTGTGACAGCAAAATATGACTTATTGGTGCAGCAGAGCACATCACTAATATCTCCCAGGTGACTTGACTTTTTTTTCCCCTTTTTCTTCTCTTGAGAACTTAGAGAAAATTTTTATTCTGTGGACAACCATGGTGCTTGTTACTGTTGAAGGTAAGACAAATGGGGTTTTGCTTCTGTGGGGCTGGGATGTAAGTATGTGGACGTGGGGTCAAGTTGACAACAGTACTGAAAGTTTTGTGATCATTTTTTCTAAAGGTTTTGATAATCATTGAGCTTAATAATTGGTTGTTTAAAGAAAGTGTTGGGTGAAAGCACGTTATAGTCATACTGTGAAGAGTTGTCCAATCCTTGAAGGGAGGGAGATCAGGTTTACCATAACCTGTTCTTTTTAAATTTTGAATAAGAGACCAGCAGCTTCCCAAAGAGGGAGTCTACCCAGCATGGCAAACTTCTTCCCCACCCCCCATATTTAGTTGTTCCTGTCAGGGGGCTCCTCTGTGGGGTTCTTGCCAATGACAATGACCCAAGAGCTTTGGCATGAGACTGCTGAGGCTGGAATAGTGCCATAAGCTGGCTTGCACTGGAATTCATCTTGCTGTGGAAAGACAGGCCAGTGCTCCAGGAGCACTACGGCCTAGAGGAGCTACAGAAATTGAAGCAGACGTAAACCTGGACACTGAGGCAATAAGATGTTCCAGTGTCAAAGATGCTTAAATTAGAAGTATCCTCTAACATTTGTTGGTTCAAGAAAACCAGCTTCTATTTTATAGAGCTTTCTGTTACCGTTGACACAAATGTTTCCCTGTACCTAGTCAGCCCTTGATGAAATGAAATGTGTGTCAGTTCTGTCCCTTGATAGCTCCATGAGCTTTCCAAACTCTGCCCTTGCTTGGGGATGTGCTGAGGGATATAGCTGGAAAAGAAAGTGGAATCTTGGGCTGACTGCTGCCTGAATCTGTTACGAAAGCAAAACCTGGACTTGACAGTGGCCCTTCTCCAAAGCAGCAAGAAAAAATCCACAGCTCTGAAGGATAAAAATATCTTTAGGTCTCCAGTAGCTCCAGGAGAACAGTTGCTTCACAGCATGTTAATCTTTTACATACTCACTCATTTTCCCAAGAGTCTTGAATAGATTTTTTTTTTTTTTACTGTTTTGAAGAACAGTGTGAGGCAGGTAAGTTTTTGTGTGCTTTTTTATTTTAAAGTTATGTAAATGTATGCTATGGGAAGACTTGCATGAAATGTTATTTATATACTTGGGAGACTGTTTGATGAGATATTATTGTCATTTGCTCTGTGATTCTAGACACTCTGAAAAGGCCTTAATGTCATATGTTAAGCACAAATAGAGATGCAGCAGAACAGGGGAGTGATTCATAAGAATAGCACTGTGCTTTCTTGCTGCTCTGCTCATGATTTGTAGGAAAGCTATAGTGAAAAGCAAACCTGCAGCTTAAAAAGGCTTTTCAGGTCTTAAATTACAAAAACCTCTCTGTTGGCTTACCTGACTGATTCTGAGCTTTAAGCTGTCCAGTTTCCCTCAGATGACCTAGCTTGTGTTATTGGCCCAGTACAGTTTGGTCCCTGGAAAAGAAACTTGCAGGCAGAGAACAAGTGTGACTGTTCCCAATGCTCAGGACTCCAAAACTTGCAGGAAAGTTGGTGAAATGGCATATGCAGCTTGTATGAGAAGTAGAATTACGCTGGAGTCTGTCTGCTTAAAAATAAACCAAACCAACATACCCTTCAGTTAGAGACTACAGTGCCCAATCCAGCCTTCAGCCAGCTGGTTTTCCTGGCAGAGGAGGGTGCCACATGGAAGTTCTGGTGTGTGTCCTCCCAGTGACACAGACTGGGTGAACCTTTTCTGCTCCCTGAACGTGGGTGCCTGAAGCAAGCGTAGATCTCTCTGCAGGGTTATGGAGGCTGCAAGCTCCTGTCCGACAGCACGATCCAAAGCTCAGGAGAAAGGAGAGGTTCTTTCTTCTGCTGCCTCCAAAGTGTCCGAAACTGTCCCCTGCATGGTTACTGGAGGAGGAAATATGTCGCGGCTGAGTCCGAACGGCGAAATAAGAAAAACGCAGAATCCCAGGATCAGAGATGAAAGGAAGCAACTTTAATAATTTCCAAGGGTTTTTAATATACTAGTTCTCAAAAGGTGTGTTAAGTGGCATAAGGCAATTGGCCGTCTGGCCATCCATCCCTTGAGGGGACTGGTCAAATTCTAAGACACCCATTTCTAAATATTTTCCTAGTCAAAACCATAACAATCAGGCAAACATCCTGCAGGTGCAAGAAGTTTACAAAACCGTAACATAGTCTGAGATAGTTTGCATGGGAAAGACAGAACTCTCACAAAATGCTACAGAGAGCTGAAGAAATCCTCTGCTGAAGCTTTTTCAGTATCCACAGAAATATATAGTGTTATCTATATGTTCAGGCATTATGGTCTAAGAGACTGTTCTGGTCATCTAGTGTTTGGGGCTTCTTCTGTGTTATGGACTTCAAGGGCTTATTTCCTACTTGGGATTGAGCTATCACTTTAAGTATTCAATCTTTAAAGACTCCAACCTCTGCTGAGTCTACCACCTACTAGATAAGCTCTTTCAATGTCTAATTATCCTCACAGCTAAGAAAAGGCATATTGTTTCAAGGTTGAATTTGTAGAGATGTTTTGTTTTGGTTTGGTTTTTTTCATTATTTACTTCTTCTTTCAGATTATATTTTTTCTATAAATCCTTGCTGCTAGATTAACCTGAAATACATAGGTGTACTTATAACCTTTGTATTTAATTTTCAAAACTGTGTTACTTATTAGGTTTTATTAAAAGAACAACACAACTGGGAGGAAGGGAATACTAAAGTCTAATTAGTAAACCTGCTCTCACTGATTAAATCTCAAACTTTTGGATTAGCAAATTTTCACCACTTGCTTACAACCACTTTCCATTGCTTTTAATCGCTCCTTGCACATCTATCCACGATGTCTTTATCAGTTCCTGACCAGGTCTTTCAATCTCTTGACTTTCACAGCCTGTGTTGCATTTTGATTCAAATGTGTATCTCAGCCCTCCTTGGAATGAGCTGTTTGGCTCCAAGCCCATTAAGCGTGGCATGAACTTCTGCCCTCAGAGGATGCAGAACAGCCATACTGGCTCAGACCAGAGGTTCATCTTGTCCAACAGCCTCTTTCCAGGAATGTCTGAAATGGATGCTTCTGGGAAGAAGATTAAAAAAAAAAAACCAAACCGAACTCCCTCTTGGCTGTTCCCCAAATTACTAATGCAAGTCAGCATAGATGTGGAAGCAGGAAGGCTTTTAGAAAAATAGAATTTGGAAGTAATTTTTGCTTCTAGGTCAGGCATGAGTTTATTTCATGGGTGGACACATCCAGAACCACACAATACGATTTAGTTTGAAATAATCTGCATGGTGATCAATTTAGGCTTTGTGAACCTACAATGTGTGAATTGAAGAAGCTCTATAACAAAGCATGTGAGAAATATTGTTTTGGGATTTTTTTCTTTTACAGCTGAAAGCTAAGATAAGTACATAAACAAATTCTCTTTTCATTTAAAGGAGAAAAATACACGGGAAAAATAGAGTACTTAGTCATGGTAAAAGGGAAGAGAAGACCAGGAGGAATAAAATGGAATTTTTGAGTCTTACACTTGCATGCTTTATTGGCTTCATTTGGTTTCTAAACGAGGGAAGATGATGATGCAACCAAGCAAAAAAATATTTCCTGGCTACTGATTCTGTGTGTAACCGTAGCTGCAAACTCTTTTCAGACGTTTCAGCCATTTTATTCTGAGCCTACTGGTATAAAATACAAATGATTACTCCAGCACATATCTCTGTGCAACCCCTTTCCTGCATTTAGGATAACCAAGTTTTTCTCTTTGTAACATGAACTGGACTTTCCACTCCACAATATGGAGAAGGTGTAAAAGGGATATGATTTTGTGGGAGAAAAAAAATGCACTTTTTTGCAAGCCTCCTGTCACCACTGAAGAGCTGTGCATATAACCTTATGCTTGTATCCCAGGGCAGTTGGGTTTCAAATGGGTCTACCACATACATGCAGGTGGCAGGACTATTGAAAAAAGGGAAAGGAGTAAGTGAAAAGGGGGGAGGGGAAATAAAATGCAAATTGTCTGCACTGCTCTCTTTCCAGAGAACTGAGTGGACACAGACAAAACTACACAATGAATGATGACAAAGCACAAAATGATTTGCAGTGCCCAAAATAAAGTCTAGAATGATCAGATTTTTAAAATCACTTTTGTTTTGCCGTCCATTATGTAGGTCTGAGCTACAAACCCAAACTTTGTTCATTACAACCAAAGCTCTACTTGAGAGCATTTGCTTTTCTCTGCTCTGATGATAGAGGGCAAAAAAGTCATGTAGCTGAGAGCCAGATGCCAACACTAGCAGGGGTCTGAAATGAGAATAGGAACAGCTTTTGCTGAGCAGAAGCCATAATGCCATACTGCAGCAGAACATAGTTTAGTGCTTCAGCAAACCCATATTTATAGAAACCATCAGCACACAGCTATGGTCACACGTCTGAAGGTTGCCTTTCACCCCCTTGTAAATATTTTTCAAACAAGACAGAGGGGTGGGAGATGGGAGAAAGCTCAGATGATGTTTAAATTTCTACAGCACTGGAATTTCAGTACCTGCTGCAGAGCATCTAGCCTTTACCTCTTAAATTGAAATACCAAAACTCGCTCTCCTGAAGCTCTTGCCAGTTTTCACGCCCCCTTCCCACCCCCACAGCCTCACCACTACCGTCAGCATTTGCTATGCCATTTTGCTTCATTGCTCACTTGCTAAATATAAGTATGAGATTTCTCTTTCTTCTGAGAGCTCTGCTGTGCCATAAGCACTGAATTTTGACAGCTTCTCCACCCCAAACCACTGAAAGCTATGGATTGCCTACAGAGGGGCATAAGTCCGTTATAGGTGAAATCTTGTCTCCTGCACCCAAGAAAGCTCTTCATTCTGCCCATTCATCGTGTCATCTGGCAGTGATGACCCCGAAAATCCAACAGATCTTTCTCTTCAACTGCTGAAGAAAGCTTATAATCCAGGCTTGGGTATTCTTGTTCATTGTTAGCCAGTTTGCTTTTGAGACAGACCTAAAGTCCACTTAGTCCCAGCTTTGCTGGAGAAACGGGTAGCTTCATGTCCATCTCCTACCTAACACTACAGCAGTTAGTGGTGTTGTTCCTATTTCTGTTCATTTCCTCTCTGGGAAGCAGGAGATATGGGCCTGAACCCCTTCTGATCCAGGATCAACAGCTCTCAGCTTCAAAGTATTGCCCCAGTTACTAGACAGGAGACCTTGAGCACTGAAAAGGAAGATGAGCTACCAGCTTGAGAAGACCTCCCCTGAGCAAGCAGTGGGACATGGAGGTGGAGTTGGTGACAAGCTGGAGTACTGTTGCCTTTCAAGGTCAGTTTATGCTTCATGGACACATGTGAAAAAAGACTGCATTGAGTGTAGGGACTGCAGACAAAATGGACTGTAGGATGGATTGCTGAGGTTGGAAGGGACTTCAGCAGATCTCTGGTCCAGCCTTCTGCTCCCAGCAGAGTGATCAGATTAGATTATTCTGGGATTTCTGTTCTTGAAAACCTCAAGACATATCCTGCACTGCCTCCTTAACCAATCTCAATCAGTGCACAGCTGTTTTCAGGGTGCAAAAGTCTCCATTTGAATTCAGCCTGTGCCTCTCACTTCTCCTTATGTGTCTTCCCACTGTGCAATACTGTGGTCAGAATGCCTCCATTTACTGGGTAACCTCATTGGTACTGAGGGTCTCCTGTTAGATGCCCCTGGAGCTGTCCTGTCTGCAGGATGAACATGCCTTGGTCCTTCAACCTCTCCTCAGAGGGCAGGTGCTCTAACCCTGACCAACCTAGTGGTCCTTTGCTGAACTCCTGTGTTGGGGGACCCAAGATGTGTGCACAGTATTCCAAACGCAGTAAAAAAAATGCTTATTGGAAAGGGATCATCCCCTCTCTTGATCTGCTGACTGTGCTTCTGATACCAGCAGCCCAAGATTGCTGTATAACCTTCTGTGCTGCTAGGGCACACTGCTGGCTCACATTCAGCTGCTTGTCCTTCATGGCCTCTGGGGCCTTCCAGAAGACGAGCTCCACAGGCAGTGACTTGCTGAAGGACTCTGGAGCACTCTTCAAAAGCCCTTATGTCTTCATTGCCCATATAGAGAATTGACTTACTTTTTCTCTCAAGGAAGCTTTATAAATCTGATCATGTTTACCCTACCAGTCTTTGTTCAAGAACAGTGCTGGGTTACCTGGAGAGGTGAATTCAGTGAAATATGTGCTGCCTGAATAGCTGTTAACTATTCAGGTTTCAGTTAGCATTTTCAGAAGCACCTGAAGATTTAAAGGCAAAGAAAACAATTATCCCAAATTACATATATTTGTAGTACAAATAGAATTTATGCAGGTATTCCAGTATAAATAGGTACAAGGGATTACATCAGAACATTCATGCACATGAAGATTTGCTTGGTTGCCACTGCTCCTGATAGTAGCAGCTGCTGGTGTGGTGTCAGACTACTTATGCACAGGAATGGATGTAACCACTCACCTTCCTGCTTTCAGCCCTGTCCACAGCTTGTACCCAGCAATAAATGATTGGGGCAGCATCACTGCTCTTGTGTCTGGCTGCAGCTCATGTTCTCTTCCTTCTGTTCTCCATCGCCCTTCAATGTCATCTCCTTCCTTTTTCTTATTTCTCTACCCCTTTTTTAGCTTTGCCTTTTTCTTAGGATGAGCTGCATCTCTGAGATAAATATACCATACTCTCATACTGTAGAGAGACAGATCATCTTCTCAATCTCTACTTGCAATTCTGAAATGCTGAGATTGGAGGTTATTGCCAAATTGTCAGGACATATCAGAAGTGAGGGCTTATCCAAAGGTCACTGTTCGAAACTCAGGATATTTCTGGAGAGTGGATTCAGTGTAGTCTGCAAAATAGTTGTTTGTTTGCTAGCAAATGCAAAGGCCTGGTCTTGTAGCTCTGAGAATGACCTTACTGGCTTCAGTGGGACTGTTTTGTGACAGGGACTGCAGGATCAGATTGTTCAGTATGTTTGCATGTCCATGTGGAAATTGATTTGTTTAGACATTCATGAACGCATGCATTTTGAAAAAGCAAAATTTTGCTTACAGTTTCCAAAGTAAAAGAACAAATTTCCTGTCTACTTCTAAAAATGTAACATTGTCTTAATGTCAAGAGTCCAATCTGAAACAACTCATATAATAGGATCTAATTTACAGTGTGGAATCATTATCTTCTATCATCACAGTTAGCTGCAAATAATGAAGTAAAGCTGTATGGCACTTAAACAGAGGGAAATGTTCACATTAATGCAAAAAGTAAATTGGTGAGACCACATTCACAGTTAGTGGTCTGTCTGTTTTCCTTCTGCCTCCTCCTCCACCTTTAATTTCAAGCATGAAGCAGTATGGGCTACAGTAGTAAGGAAAATACAAGTTTCTCTTCTTTCTCTGCTCAGCTTCAGAGAGCAGGAGAGAAGCCTGCATTGGTTCCATTGTAACCAAGTGCCACAAAGCCCAGGACGGGAGGTCACTGTGTTCTGTAGCCTGCAAAAGTTGTGCAAAGCACAGCAAGGGGGGGACTAACTTACTGGCCTTGATTTAAGACGTCTGTAAATAACAGTGCTGGAAAGCTTCCTGCTCCATGCTTCTGTAAACAAGATAAAAAGCAGTTAAATCTGCATTTGGGTTACAGTGTAAGTGGTACTCCGCTAACTGCAGAGTGGTTTGGCCTCCAGGCTAGGAGAAATTACCCAGCTGTCGAGGTTTAACCCCAGCTGCCCATCAAGTACCACCACCTGCTTGCTCACTGCCCCCCTCCCTGGTGAAGAGGAGAATCAGAAAGTAAAGGTAATCCTTGTGGGTTGAAATAAGTTTAATAATAGAAAGAAACAAACAAACAAAAAAACAAAAACAAAAAAAAAAACTGTGAAAAAAAGGGTGGAATAAAACCCAAGAGAAACAAGTGACACACAATAGAATTTCTCACCTCCCACTGACCAATGCCCAGCCTGTCCCTGAGCTGTGGCTCCCAGCCAATTGCCCCCACTTTATTTAGTGAGAATGAGATTCTATGGTATGGAATATCCCTTTGGCCAGTTCAGATCACCTGTTCTGGGTCTGCTCCCTCCTGGTGTTGTGGCAGAGCCTGGGCAACTGAAAGTACCTTGATTCAGAGGAAGCACTACCTAGCAACAACTAAAACATCAGTGTGTTATTGACATTATTCTCATACTAAACCCATAATATAGCACTGTGCCAGATACATAGAAGAAAATTTCTTCTATTTCAGCTGAAACAAAACTACCAGCTTGTCAGCTTTTTCCTTCCGATAGACAGAAAGCCAGTACCTGAGCCAAGGGTTCAGAAATAACCAAGTGAATGCTGCTGCAGCTGTGTGCTCTGTGGGATGCAGCTGGAGTCTGTCTGTGCCTCCAAATGGGTGTGGGCTACCTGCCTGCCACCTTCAGAATCTGGCCTGGGTGTTGCCTTTCCCTTATGCCAGAGGCTGCTTCTGCCTGTGAGAATTGTCTATTGCACTAGTAGGAGCAAGTTCTGGACAGCTGAAGATCAGAACACAGACATCTACTAAAAAGAAAAGTTTAGTTTAAAAAGAAGCAAGCCCCTTCTTGTTCATCCTAGAAAACTAGAGGACAAACTGAAAACCTCTGGGGCTGTGCACCCAAACATCTGCACATAAAATACAGCCAGAAAATGTTGCCTAGTCCAAAGGATCTACAAAACTCTCTTCAGGTGCCTCACCACGCATGCCTTATACCCATGTCATTTGCTGTGAATCCTAACCGGTCACAGGAACAAAGCCAGGAGAGGGACCAAGAGAGTGCCAAAGTCCTACTCCTCACAAGTACAGACCACTAGTGCCGTGTGGGAAAGTGTATCTTTGTATGAGCAAGCGAGATGTGCCTCAAGCTGTCTTGAAGTCATGAACACTGTCAACATATACTGTGTTCCTGGTGGACTTTGGCTTTGTCGGTGTCTGGGGCTTTTGGAGGCTAGAGATCCCTGTCCTATTTGAGAAGGCTAACACGCCTCAGGGGAATAAACGTAGCTTTGTTGTCCCCAAAGGTGAGCTGCCTGGCCCAGTCACACTCCCAGAACACAGGCCTGCAAAGAGGTCAAGTCAGGTCTCCCTCCTTCTCTATGACATTATGAATGAAAGACAGGCTTAAGGTTTTTTGTGAGGGAAGACAAATTGCCTCAGACATGAATTTCTCAAATGTTCTTTGAAAGTTTTAGTCCTTTTGCTTATTGAATTTCTCCCAAAGCATGCACAAAGATGCCAGGGTTTATTAACATAGCTTATGAAAGATGTTGCACTAATTACTTAGTTCCACATGATGTGTTAGGAGATATGGGATTAATAAATGTGGCTTATTATTAAAAAGTAAAAAATTGTTGAGGAGGTAAGATATGCCCTGCAATATGCTTGCTTATCAAGCCCTTGGTCTTTCAATCTTCAAAGCATATCAGCATTTCCAGATGAATAAACTGTTTGTGAAGTGTTTGTTGTGCTCCGCTTGAGATGGATGACAGAAAATACTACCGTGGATATTCAACTTTCTCAAAGTTTAAACAAAAACCCAAAAAAATCCAGACACTTAAGCACATAATACAACTAGTTAGGTTAGTCTTGCATAAATAATTTTTCTTAGCATACTGTCCCAAGGTGTAAAAGCATCTCCTAAATAAGTTGGGTTAGACTTATATTCTCCTTATTGTACAGAAAAACACTGAGGGGTTCCAAAAATCCTCTTACCAGACGCTCTCTGTTCAGAGTGCTTGATAACTCCTGGGTATTCTGTGCTCATGGGTTTGGGTGGAGTTTTTCCTTTTGTTTGTTTTGGGTTTGGTCTCCAGGCTGGGGTTTGGAGTTTTTTTGCTGTTTGGTGGATTTGAGGTTGTCAGTCTTCAAGTAAGCAAAAATTTGGAGGTTTACAAAGGACTCACAATTGAAGTAATGAGATGGTTTTAACAAGGCTCTTGCTTTGAGTTAGTTGTGTAACAAAGGGTTAATGTTTTTTAAACAGATTCCTGAATCTATTTTGAAGATGGATGTGTTAGATTCTCTCATTATGTACACCTGTGCTATGTGCTTCTCTGATAGATGGGGCTTATATATTTGGACAGTTTTCTGCCATTAATTTCTAATTAGATACTTGTCAACAGTGTGAATTGGTATTGCTTTTGTTCAGCAACCCTGTGATTGCTCTGTCCACCCTAATTAATGAACAGCTTCCTTATAAGTAGATTAATAGAGGTAGTCCCATTACCTAAAGTTATTTCGGTCACTGTATTATAGTGCACCTCATTAGAGAATTGTAAAATGAGGCAGCATTTCAACTAGCTATTACCCAGTATCTGATTCTTTTTGTTCTGTCAGCTATTCTTTTAAATGGCTTTTTTGTGGGTTTTTTTGAGAAGGCCCTGACTTCTCCCCAGTGTTCTTGTGTGCAGCCCAGCTTTCTGTAAAATGTCATTGAGCTTAAGAGCAACAGCAAACATAGCAAACCTCTTGCTGTATTGCTGGAGAAAACCATAATGGAAAGATCTTCATGTTCTGCTTAATGCAAGGACAGAGGTTTAGCTATTAAAAAAAAAACCTCAGTGAGAGATACTGTGAGGTGTCCAGTGTCTATTAGAACTTGTTACACTTGCTCAGCCCAAATGCTGAATGACTGTGTGGAAGAGTAAGACCATAAGGTAAACTAGAAGGCTGTATGCAGCATTCACATAAGAAAGTCAGAAATCGTGGCAGAAGACTTGCCACATTCTGTGTACATTGGCCATGTTTTTGCATGAGTGACTACAAAAACACTCACGGGGAGCCAGTAGTGTTGTGTCCCATTGCTCCGCAGTACAAGAGAGACACAGACACACCTGAAGGACAGGATGCCATTCAGAGGGACAAGCTCAAGAGGTAGTTCCATGGGAATCTTGTGTCTTCTGAGATGATCCAGTGCAAGGTGCTGCATCTGGGTCAGGACAACCTGTGGTATCAACACAGGCTGCGGGATGAACAGATTGAGAGCAGCCCTGCTGAGGAGGATTTGGGGGTGCTGGTGAATGAGAGGCTGGACATGACCCAGCCATGTGTACTCACAGCCCAGAAAGCCAAATACATGCTGGGCTGCATCCAAAGTAGCGGAGCCAGCAGGGTGAGGGAGGGGATTCCGCTCCTCTCTTCTGCTCTGGTGAGACCCTGCCTGGAATAGTGCATTCAGCTGTGGATTCCCAAGCACAGAAAGGGTATTGTCCTGTTGAGATGAGTCCAGAGGAGGGCCACCAAGATGATTAGAGGGATGAAGCCCCTCACCTATGAGCAAAGGCTGAGAGAATTGAGATTGTTCAGTCTGGAAAAGAGAAGGCTTTGGGCTGGCCTTATTTTGGCCTCCCACTAGCTAAAGTGGGATCCAAAAGATAGATAGAAAAAGACTTTTTACAAGGGTGTGTAGTGACAGGACAAGGGACAATGGCTTTAAATTGGAAAAGATTAGATATTAAACTGGTTTAGATTAGCTATTAGGAAGAAATTCTTTACTGTGAGGGTGGTGAAGTACTGGAACAGGTTGCCCAAAGGTGTAGTTGGTGCCTCATCCCAGGAAGTGTTCAAGGCCTGGGTGGGCTTTGAGCAACCTGGTCTAGGGGAAGGTGTCCCTGCCCATGGCAGGGGGTTTGGACCAAGGTGATTTTTAATGTGCCTTCCAACCCAAACCATTCTATGATACTGGAGAGAGTCCAGACATTCAAAATCCACCCAGATGTGTTCCTATGTCAGCAGCTCTAGGTGACTCTGCCTTGGCAGGGGCGTTTGACTAGATGATCTCCAGAGGTCTCTTCCAACCCTAGCTATTCTGTGTGATAAGGTAAGCATCCACCTTCATAAAGTGTCAGTTCTCATTCTGAATCAGTGTGTGCTCAAGATCCCTGGAGTATTGGCAGTTTGGATGAAATTATACAAGGCAGGGTGAAGCTAATAAAACTATTACTGTCTTTAGTTCTTTATGTTGTAGCTACAGACCTGCCAGAAGTTTAGAGAATACATCCACAGGTGGAGGACAGACAGGAAAAGTTCTCCACTACTTCCCTGTGGAGAAGTGTTACTGGTTCACTCCTGAAAAATTCAGTTTAGGGACTGAGCCAGCTGGCTCTGGACTTGGAGGTCATGTGTTTGGTTTCCCATCCCATCCACTTTTCTGTCTCCCTTCCTCTCAGGGAGGCATCAAACCACTCTGATGTGGGAGTAGTGGATGTCTTTAAAAATGGGGCAGAGTGAAAGGTGGGCACTGACCCCCTCAAAACTTTGTTTCTGATTTTTTTTTTTCTGAAGATGCTCATAACCATAATTTAGATCAACATTGAATTTAGAAAAAGAAGCAGACAAATGCTTCTTTTGGAAAAGTTGGGGTAATACCTGAGCCACCTTAGTTCCTTGAAACATGAACACAGAGAGGAATCATGGTGGTCTTGGACTCTGGTGTTCTATATCTCTGGAAAGATATAACAAACCTCAAACACGAAGAGAAGCAAACGAGTTTGTGGTGATATAGAAGATTTTTTTCTTTCTCGAAAATGAATCTTATAGGTTGTTTTATAGTTTAAAGAAGTGCATGTATTTCGCATCCCAATGGCATCACTGAGTGGAATTTAGTTATTTGAAAGGCCCTGCAGAATTCTGCTCTGAAGTGAACACACAGAAACTTTAGATGATATCTCAAGAAAAACCAGATAGAGGTCACAACAAGAATCAGTGTCACTATATGCTTGGATGATGCCTTTTCAATAGTAAGGTAGCCAAGAAAAATATAAAACAAAATATTAATATATGGCATGTAAGATTTCATTTTCTAAAATTTATTTTGCTATAGCAATTAAGCAGTTACCAGAGTAGCCATGCAGTAAGGGAACATGTAGGCTGACAACGCTGTTCATACAAACTGGAGTTTAAACTAGAGTATAGAATTATTGTAACAGTGCTCCATGAAAAGTAGTTTGTTTTGTTTTTTTTAATGAAATATCATGGCATAAAATTCAAAGATAAGGGTGTTTATTACAATGCTGATGGTGTACAGAACAGCACAAAAAACTTGATCTGATACGGAACTTGACCCAAGGCATGAAAATGTAATTGGATGGGAAGCTGCTGCACTGAAATATTTGAACCAGAGTGTCTTAGGCAATTTTTTTTTCTTCCCTCAAGGCTGTTTACATGAATTGCATGATTGGATGAATACAGTATGAATATCAATCCAAGGGAAGTGTTGGACAAATTTTAAACACAAAACTATCTTTCTAGTAGTATGCAATCCAACTTTAATTCTAGTAGTCTGGGAAGCTTGTTTCTATTTGTTTATTTGTGTCAACATATACAACTACCTCCCTTCTGGGAATTAAGCACAAGAAGGCTAAAACATTAGTTTATTGATTTAATCTCTTTGGTTAGTAGCATTGCTAATAATAAAACTTTCTATCATTTGAGCAATATGAGTCTACCTCGGGTATTCAGACTTAAGAGTGCACCTTGACTTCAATGCATACTTCCAGTTTGGAAAGTACAATTCAAGTACAGTCATACTTACATGAGAACTGAAAATAAAACACTTCAACACTTCCTATGCAGAGATTAGAGACACAGGAGGGCAAGGGGAGATGGAGCATGTCTGAAGATGGAGATGGATTATTGCTGCTGGGTGAAAAGGGAGGCATGGGAGAGATGGCAGCTACATTTGGAGCCAGCCCTTCAGGGACCAAACAACCTGACTCCTCTCACAATAGTGACCCCTCTTACAACAGGAATGAGCACGTTGGTGTCTTATTTTACTTTCGTTTTTCCTGCCTCTCTAAGTGTAGTGCTTAAAACTGGAGACTCAGTGGTGGCTGTCATCAGTGTGAAATAGAACAGACCATTTGCCTGTCATAAATGCAGCACATCTACTCAATTTCATCCACATTAGATGGTGGTTTTGGTAAGAAGGACTCCTACTTAGTTTTTGTGCACTTGAAACTCCAGTCCTTGGAGGCTATGGTCCTTTTGCAGCTAGGTGTTAGATTTAGCAATAGATAATCAATCACTTCTTTCTTTATTGTCTTTCACCTTCCTGCACCGCTTGTCCAATTTATCACAGTCATGCTGGCTTTGTCCTCCAGATTATTTTGCTACTTCTTCATCTTGGTGTCATCTACATACCTCCTTTTTTCCACATGAATGCTGTATCTGTTCTTTCCTCAAAGTCATCAGGGGAGATGCAGAATAGAGACCAACTCAGGCTGCGCAGGTGCTTTGCACTGGAGGAACTTCTCCAAGCCTGGCAATAATCTTTGTTATTTTTTTGTTGCAAATGGTTGTGTATTTCATCCAAGATTGTTTATAGAGCCTCCCAAATATGAAGTTTTTAATTTGGTCAAACAATTCCATTTCTACTGCTTCCTCTCTGACTTAGTTCTCATATAATACTAATGGAGACTCTCAAGCCAGAGTGCTCTGTTCATGAAGTCCCTTGCACTTGCCCTTTTAACTGTGATATGTCTAGCTGTCTTTTAAAGCTATCTAACTATTTAAAGCAAAGAGTTAAATGCACCAGTCCAAACAAGGTATAACCTGACCTGTAACAAAAGTTTAGTATCTCACCAGCCATTTACAACACCACAGGACTGTTCTTTGAGCTCAAAGTAGGATCCAATCACTCCAAATAATGATAGGGAAATACACATTTAAGCAAAATTTTCTCTTGGTTGAATAATATCTCCAAGTCTTTCACTATTCTCTAAAGGTCTAAAATGGCAAGTGGCTTTTAATATTATCCTAAAAAGTTGCAGCAGTAGAACAAGGTTAATTGCTTTACAATTGCTGCTTTCTTTGCTTAGTCTCTGCTCAAGGTCCAATGCCATTAGCTTTACAATTTCAAAAAGCATACTTGATAATTATTACAATCATTACAAGGTTGTGTTATCAACTTTCTGCATGTATTTAAAATTTTTTCTAAAATTTTTAAGCAAGTGATGCACTATTTTTATGACTGTATAGGAATCTTTTCTTTTTTCATTTCTTTTGTGCCTTATCATGCTGTGCCTGAGTGGAACAGCAATCACTTCTCATGCACTGTTTATACGGAGGCAGCATTGTCTGTCATGGTTTTAGCATAACTTCATGGCAATAAAATGTTGCTAATCAACAAACTGCAAGCTATGTAGCCAAGGTTCCTAGAAACAGCCAAAACTTTCTTGTTTCAAATCTGTTGCTTGGTTGACCTTGAGTAGGCCTCTGGTCCTAGAAAAAAATAAATGTTTGTCTGCAATACAGATCTCTCTGGTGTTGTTTGAAGCTGAATACAAAGGTGCCAATTGTTGCCCAAAATCTTACCTATTTTGGAGAGATCATGCTAAACATAAGATGCTATTTGAAGTATGACAACATATTTTTGGCATGTCTGTAAGCTACAGCTTTTGGCACTATCAAACAGTAAGGGGGCCAAAGCTACAATTTGCAAGACTTTACACTCAGTAAAATAACAGTTGAAAATATTCTGTTTTGAAATCACTGAGCAGGAAAATTGTACTATAAAAATATAGTGTCATTATGAAAATTTAATTTTTCAAGTGGAACTTAATGTTTAAAGTGGGGGAAACAGTGAGGGAGAGAAGGACACTTAAGTCAGGGCTGACGAATTAAAGCTTTGGACTTTGTGAAACCTTACATTTTCAGCTGATTTTTGGAATCATCCTCTGCGAGAGGACCTACTGCTGGGTTATCAAAAAACTCAGCACAAGCTCCATGGCTGCAACAAAGGCCATTAAATTGAATGTTTTATTTGTTGAGCAGGTTAGACTGTATATAACTAAGTTTACATTGGGCTTTTCTCAAGGGGGAAGTAGAGAAATCAGGTTTCATTAGGAACTTAGTAAAATTTGGGTTCTGTTATACCTCTCTAGGGAGTAATAACCATTGTCTTGACTCTTGCTGATCTCTCCCTTGCTTCTGAAAAGATGGAGAAAGAGTTGCTTAAGGAGAAAGTGTCTATAGCTCTGGCAGCTGGGAACAAGTCTGGATGCTGAGGACAGTATTTGACGTCTGGTAGCTACAAATTCGAATAGCCTGTTAGCTCTGACTCCGATACTGCCTAGTGATTGTGCATTTCATACAATGTACAGATAGCCAACTGTGATGCTATAATCAGCATGGCACTGCAGTTTGTCAGCGTTGCACACATGAGCTACTTTACTCAAGATGGAATAAATCGATCCCTCTTGGGCCAACATTTCTGTAAAATAAAATTAAAACAGATGGATAAGAAACCTTCACTATGCATAAAACTTAGAGTGCACCAAAAACTTCTGAAATTTTAGCATTTTCGTTTAAATAAAAATTAAGAGGAATTGAGGTAGTAGCTGAAAGTGACAAGATGCAGAGTCATTTTCAGAAGTTATTTAACCTCAGGAGGACTTAAGGAGGCTGTTTACTGACATAAGGATAGCTTCACCCAAATCTAACCAAGCAGGAACATAAAACTGTACCACACTAGTAATGAATGTTTACAGTCTTGTAATCTCCAGTCAGCTCTGAGACCTCACACATATATATTGCTTGTTTGGGCGCTGCTTCTCAAGGATGTTGATGGCTGACTTAAGAGCTGAAAAACAACAAAGTCAGTAAGAAAGATCAGACAGCAAAAATGGCTTCGATTCCACTATTAAAGAGACTGAAAAAAGAACGTAATACATGCCTGTGTGCCACTGAAATAGCTATTTCAGTATGCTGTGGTGGGAATAATGATAGGAGTGATGTTGTTTGGCTATGAAGGGCTGAACAGCAGAACCCGCGGCTGGCATTGTATAGAAACTCTTTACTCTGGGATCTTACAGGAAATTGTCTTGCTGGTGATGCTTTCATCCACCATTTTGATACATAAATGTTTTTCAACAGTACAAAATTAGCTGTTTCAAGGTAGGGCCTGAGAAAGTGTTGCCTCCACTACTCTGGGTGTTGGATGTGTTGAGGTGTACAGTGCATCTTAGAGTGTTATGGTCATTGAAAGTTTCTTTCTCTCTAGTTTCATTGACGGGTGGGAGCTTTTGAAAAGAGAATAAAACACTTGTTCTGGCTGCAGTTGCCATTCTCTTTTTCCTTTGAAATTAATAAATCAGGTGGAGCTGTGAGGTAGCAGGCTTCCTGTTGGAGCACATCATGTCCCCCTGTTTGTAAATTACTTTCTCCTGCAGTGTCAAAGTGCACTATAAAATTGAGTTATTATGTTATGACTGAAGTAAAACACTCCAAGGCTGAAGTGGGAGCTCTAGTTCTATGCAGAAATTTCTGGTCTGCACTATTGAATGCCTTGGAGGACACAACCTGTGGAATGTGAAGTATTACTGTTGAGGCTCAGCAGGACTTGTTTTAGCATCAGCTGCATAATATTCTCTGTTCAGCTTCCTTTTTCCAGTTGCCGGCAGTGACTTCTTGTTTTTGTCTTTTGAACTGATATTTTTCTGTAGTTCGGCCTTCCCTGTGGAGCCAGATATTTGTTTTCAGATGTTTGAATAAACAAAATTTCTACCCCTGAACAGAGACTATTCCTCTGCTGTAAAAATAAATTCTGCTCTTCTATTTTTATTTGAAAATGGAAGTCTGGCAGGGAAACAATTTTGGAGCTATGCATGACCTCATTTTGAAAGGCATTGACTTTGATTTCTCTGTTCTGAAATAAACATCAAAAATTTAAAAAAAAAAAGTACAGAGGGCTTGGTGGGGTTGTTGCTGATTGAAGAGAAAAGCACTATATTCATGTTAGAAGACCTTTGCTGCTTGTGATCTTACAACATTGAAAAGGCAATATATTCTGTAGAAAGCTATTGATGTTGAATTCAGCAGAGAAAACTGAGAAGCAGAGAAGGTTTCTGGAGAGAAGACCTTCTCAACTTCCCACTATGCATGTAGTATGTTGATAAGATGCTACCTTTTAAAAAGTCTGCATAAGACTAAAAATGCAGTGCTCTTAGAGGAGCAAGATCAAGGACGCTCTAAGGCATTAAAGTGTTGAGGAAAGTGGCTGGCAGTGTTCTCAACAAGACAGGAGAAAAAAAAAATTGAGGTTTAAGTTTCAGATATGAAAGAACTTGTTCTTGCATACCTTGGTTCTATTTAAAAATTAGTCATATTACAAATTAAAAGGGTGTCTCAATGGAAACATTTGTTGCAGGCAAATGCAGCCCAGTGCTTTTGTGAAATCTGATTTCCTAAGTATATGACACTCTTTGGTCTGAACCTGAGCACGGTTGGAGGGGACTTGATGCCCATCATAAGTCCCAACTATTTTGTTTCTGTGGTTACCATTTTAGTGTGACTTGGAACATCAACCCCAAGTAAAAGCTGGGACTAGGTAATGGCCTTCAAAGCATCCAAAGCTGTTTTTATAGCAATTGAAGGAGGATCTGAGTTTGAGTTGGCATGGTTTAGGCCTTCATAGATACCTTGAGGCTCCAAAACTAGGAAGGTTGGAATTTTTAATTTTTTTTTGTCAGTCTCCTTGTACAAAATCCTTTCTAAGAGGCAGTGTGTCAGGTGTTGGAGATATTCCCAGAGCTGCAGGTATTTCTGCGCTTACTTCGAACATAATTCCACAGCTTGAGAACATTTAACCTATGGCAAATGGTATCAGTCTAATAGCTACACTTAATCATTAATAATCAGTGTATGATGAAAATAGTGATTCTAAGTGATTTTTTTTTTAGGAGGAAAAAACAACCAAGTATTAAAATGCAGAAAACCCATGTCTATTGTATCTAAAAACAGAAAAAGGAAATTTTTTTGCATCAGAAGTCATTCAATTTCACAATGACATTTCTCAGTTCCTCAGTCTTCAGAAACTACCTTTTATACTCAGCCAAAAATAAATTTTCTTTTCTAATCTATTCAGAGTCTAGTTAAGTCACCTCTCAGGCTCAGCAGGATTCCAGATACCCTGTGTTGTTCCTAAACTGTTAGAAGAGTTACAGAATAAGCCTAATTCATAAATAGTTACATAGAAGCTTCAACGGTGTCATAAGCTGTGAAGGGAGGGCAAGCTAACAATAACAAGATGAGGAAGGAACATGACAAGGAACACAGTAGCTGATGGTAGACTTTTCCTTCTACCCTACAATCTTTTCTATTCCTTGTCTATTTTGTCCCTGCCTTTTGCTTCTCTCCTGATTCAGTGTGCAGCAACATTGACCCACTGGTAATGATCACAAAGCAAAAGGCAGAGCTGAATTGCTTCACACCTGGCATGGGCTGAACACCGCAGCTGCTCAGGCTGCACTACATCTAACGAGGGTTGGAGACAAGTGTGGGGAACAAGTCACCTTGGTTCAGTTGCACAGTGCTCACTTCAATAATCCATCAACCCCAATTATCCCAGAGTGTTAATGACTGGGCTGTAGGAACTACAGAATAAAAAAAACATTAAAATTGCTTATATTGCCAATCTAAGTGGGGTGGGAGTGTGCATCATCCATCAGCTCTATCGATCTAGGTTGGTCTCAAGCCAACTGTTTTGATTTGAGATATTGACAATTTCAGTCTCACAGAGGTGGACTATTACCACTGGAAGTCAGCTAGTACTAGTGATGATGCATCCATAGAGGGAGACTAATAATAACCTGAATGCCTTTGAATCAATAGTGGAATCATCAGTGAGTAAGTGCTGTGTTTTTCAGGCTTTAATGGGGCTGTGAAGCTATGCTGCATATGAACCACTAGTGAAGAAGGGGGGTAAAAGATCTTTCCCACTGTAGAAGCAGGGTCCTTTGTTATACCAACAGAATTAGAAGTGGTGTTGATACCTGGGATAGCATAGACAGAAATCATTATTTGCAGAAAAGTGTCATGGCAATGTGTACGGAAGCTTTATTTTGTTTCTTCCTTGAAGGACACTATTGCTTCTTACCTTTTCCACTTTTCCACTAACAGGCAAGTTCATTAGCGCAAAAAAATCTCTGTTCTATGAAAGGCAGAAGGCATTTCTTACTGGGATTCTTGTGCACTTACTTTATTGCAATAGCATTTGAGGTAATAAGCCAGACTCCCTCCTGATGAAAGCAAATGTGGTTACACTGAAAGTAAACATAGTTACACATTCAAGAGATGACAAAGATAAAAATCCCAGCTTTGCAAGTGACACAAATAACCTTATAAGACACTTTAATTCTCTGCTAATAAAATCAATGAGTAGAGCATAACAGTGATAATGTATAATTGAAATAAAGTTTTTATTGCTGTTTTAGATGTTTTGATTTGTGGCAAACAGTGGGAGAGTGGGGTTTGTTCGCTTTTGGATTTTGAGCCTTTTTTTTTTTTCCCCTGTTTTTTTTTTTGTTTGGTTTGGGTTTTGGGGGGTTGTTTGTTTGTTTGTTTGTTTTTTATAGATTTGTAGGGGAAATAATATAAATGCCTTGGGGAGTGTACCATATGAAATGAAGATAATGAGAACCACCTCCCATAGTGGTTTAGGAATGATCATCTATCACACATGTTGAATGCAGAAGGTCCTTGCAGGTAGGCATTAAAGGACAAAGTCAGTGAAGCTGCACCATCTTTCCTGAAGAGAATATCATCCCCTGAGCTCCTCGCTCACTGACACATACTTACCCTTTTAAAAAGACAGGATATACTCTGCCTGTGATATAATCCTCAATACTGTTTTTCAACATTAGATCAACTCTGAGATGTTAATTTGGAGAAATACTTCATGTTTAAGAAATTTTAAAAAATAATAAAAAGAGTAGTCATCTCACCAACACTTAAACTGCAGGCAGGAAACCTCTGCCTGCTAACCTGTCTTGTTTTCCTCACCCCATGCCAGTGTCACTTCTCCTCATTTTTGTTGGCTGGGCTGTACAAGGGAGCAACCCTTCCAAATCAGGCAAAATGATCTGACTTGCTTCAAGCTGCGAAGATTGGTCTTTGTGTGTTTTGACGGAAGAGGATTTGAGGAAGGCAGAAATCCCCAGCACCAGCTGCTAGTGAACAGCTGGGCGGGCTGGCAGGAAGTGCCACCTTCCACTGTCACAACTGGAGGTGGGAATGCACATTTATCTCCTTCCCATGTATTGGCTAGAAACAGCTTTGGCTGCTTTCTTTTCTTCCTTCAAAATGAGGAAACTGTAATGACAATATTGGTTCAAATTTGTCTCCTCTCTGTAAATATCATCAGAAAATAAATTAGGTCCTGAATTCTCATGTGTGAGCATACAGGTGCTGTGTGAGCCACGGCAGCGTTTTAACCTCCAGTGCTTTTGTTCTACCAAACCCTCAGTTTCAGTTCTGATTCTGCAAGCATCTTGATCTCTGATAGTTCTTTTTTTTGGTCACAAATAACCTCTGATAGCGGCGAACAACCATGTGTGTAAGTTCTAACTCTCAACTTCAATAAGACATCTATTTGGTAAGGCATCTTTTAAATAAATTCCTAATATGTTTCTATAGATTAGCACAGGGCATACTTGGCTGGTTTTCTGTCACGTTATTTCCCCCTAAGAAAAACAGAAATGGCTGGGGGCTGTGTTTTGTTGTACTTTGATTTTCTTAAGGACAAAAGCAGTGTACCACTGATTGGTTTTTTTCTGCCTTTTGCCTTAACACTGATTAATACTAAGGAGCATTATACTGACCTCATGACACCACAGATAAGCTTTTTGTTTTGAAGATCCTGAGGACAGTAAGCTGAAAATCTATGCATCTTGAGCTTGGTGTTTAGAATTCCATTTTACATATGAGCCTGTAATATATGGTATCGTGCTTTCAGGCCTAGTCAAGCACACTGAATTGGCCTTCAGCAGCAGCTAGCCATGAGGCTTTTGTGATAATTCATCCATTAATAAATACACAGAATCCCTGGGAACATGCAGGAATTTGGTATGTGTAAAACAATCCATCCCTAAGTTTTTCGGCTGTGTTAGATTGGCTTGTGGGGTATCATGAATTCTCTTGTAGGACAAACTTTGATATTTCAGTGTAACAGAAATGTTTGCTCATGAATTGTGTCCTTGTACGACCTAATGGTCGGGTTTGGTAATGGTTTTGCCAGAGTTTCTCCTTCATTTATGTCTTTTCTAAGTGACTTGGAGGAGAGCAGATCTGGCACACCAAGAGAAAGGTGAAAGGAGAGGTTGCAATGATGGTTCCATTACATGGAACACCAAATGGTGTTAGGGGTTTCTTCATGTCAAAATAAGTCATTTAGAGCAAACTGCAACCAAGTTCAAATATAGGTCCTACACTTGTCCTCTGTGGGGCAAGCATCAGGATTTATTATGCTATGGAAGATTCTTTAATTGATGAGGAATTGTACTGATACATTTAACATAGTACCTTCTAATAACAAAAGTAATAAAGCATCCTAGCAGCACCATAATATGCTAACATTTTTTCTGTAAACTCATGAAAAAGAACTGTCTATGTTTCCAAACAAACAAGACAGCTAATTCAAGTTAGCTAAATTCAAGTTAGGAACAATGCATTCATAATCTTGAGAAAATCGGGAAAGGAGAAAAAGGCAGTAAAAGATGAAAGTTGGTTTTTTTTGGTTTTTTTTCTGAGTGGCTGCTGCCATTCGCTGCTGTACAGAGAAATTGGGGAAAACAGTCTGTATCTCCTTCTTTGCAGACCTGTCTTGAGTACTTGGGGAGGTGGTGGTAGAGAATTCATGGAAGGAAAATAAAAGCCTATGCCAAATGAGGGATGTACACTTTTGCAGCCTTCACCTATGTGCAAAGGAAGGGTGTAAGAGTGTATAAATGTTTTATCTGCCAACTGGTTTTTAAAAAGGTGTGGTTACCACAGCAACTGCCACAGAGTTGTGATTTACAGTATGACACATCTTGCATGCTCCACAACACAGAGTCTCTTTCCCTCTGGTTGGAGTCTCTGGGGTTATCTGGTGCCCATTCAGTGTAACCTCCACTGCAGCTCCTACCTCTCTCCTTAGGGTAACTCACTGTCTCAGCTCATGGAGGGGAGGCAGGTGGTACAGACCAATGTCTGCTCTCATATCTTACTGCATTTTGGCTTGGTTCAAGTGTTAGTGGCCTCGAGTTCAATGATCCCGTGGTCACCCCTGTGATGAATGCAGTGCAGAGCAGCAGCTGTGGGAGGTTTTCCTTTCAGTGCAAGAAGAAAGGGCAATAAGTGCAGAAATAAAAGGAAAGCTTAATTAAAGTTGCTTGCAATTGACCTAAAGCATACTATATTCTCTTTGTCCGTCTCATCTTTGGCTTTTCTTATTTGCAAGGTTAGTTTGTGCCTGTGCCAATAAATTACGTAACAGTGAAACTTCTCTGATGGTAGTGCAAATGTGTGTTCTGCATTGGGTTGTTGTAGAGTTGCAGTTTTGTCACTGTATTATGTAAGGGGGTAATTCTGTTGGGAACTAAAGTCATCAAACCCAGGGAAAGGCTGCTTCTGTAATAAATAGATGCTGTAACAAATAGCTGCTATCCATACTTCTACAGACAGATAAAAATCATGCATGAAAGAGGTCCCAAGGCAGTTTCACTTCCTTGGCTTTCAAAACTAATTTGAGCCACAGCTTTTAGTTCGGCCTCTTCCTTTCTGCTTTGTTCAAAAGCATTTTTATGTCTTGGTAAGGACAAAAGTAATCTTGATTGAGTTTTCAGAAAGGTGCCTTTTAATGAAATCATGGAAATACCTCGAGGTGGTGACATTGCAGGCTGGCTTCTTTATTGTTGTACCTCAGTAAAACACGAACATTTGAAGGGAAAGATAAAGGCAAGCCTTCTGGAAGACAGGTTCATCTTGCCTGAAGTAGCAAGGGACACACTTGGACCACTTTGTCTTGCCTTGGTAAACAACTAGATTAAGTTATCTCAGACTTTGCTACAGCACTGAGAGTAAATAATATTTTCTTTTAAAAAAATTGTATCTCTTCTAAAATAGGCAAAAACTAAGCATAAAAGAATAAGTTAAAAAAAAAACAGAATTGTGGGCAAATAGTAGACAACTGCCTTATGCTGAATTCAGAAAGACATAAAAGCTCTTACAAATCTCTTACGCCAGCTAGTCCCTTCAGAGAGTAAAAGTACAGAATGGTAATTATTGCAATTTTATTTTTGGCTTTCTACTTTAGCTTTTGTGCATGCACGAAACAGAAGGGATATACTCACTAATAAAGCAACATCAAAGGAAAACAACCCGGTTGGAAAATAAAGGACCTCCACAATGCTGCGTAAAGGAACATAGGGAAGTCCGCTTAATAGCAAATATTCCATTTGACTCAGAATTAGCCACCACTGCTGTAACAACTGGGGAATGCTAGAATGCAGCATCAACATGATATTGTTACTATGGCACATATCTCCCAGGCCTCCTTGTCTCATTACGGGTTTCAGTTTCAGATACAACACTAATAATTTGACAAGCAGCATGATAGCAGGAGACTTCTTATGTAGCTCATGTCTGTGAGGACATAAGAAACCGGGGAGAAATGATACTCATTTTGTGGGGTTTGAAGTTCAAGGAATTTTGGCAGCTTTTCCCAAATCCGCCTGGAAAACACTTAAGCTTTAAAGAGTATAGTTAAAAACTGTTGGAGAAAACTCCCACTAAGTTAAAGTGGAAGAAAGCAATTAGCTTTTTACGCATTTTTCACTCCATAAATACACACTTTCATGTTCATATACTACAAGATATTTATATAACACAATATTATTCACGCCTTATGCAACGGTTATTTTTCACAAAGTGAAGGCAGAGAATATAAGATGGAGCCAAATCTTCAGTACTTCAGGAAGAAAATAAATAGGATTAGATATTGTTTGCCTTATAGCAAAGCAGTAGCTCCTTTTTCTGCCTTTATCTTCCAACACAGCAAGGCAATCTGTGAATATGCAGTACAAAAGGGAGTCACAAGTCCAGGTAAGAGGTGAAAAAAAGGTTAAATATTAGGAGCAGAAATAAACCAATGTTTTGCTGCTGTTTCAGACTGTGCAGCTGAGAAGTAAGCTGGTATGGAAATCATTGACCTCAAGCATTATGGGTGGAGCCCAGCTACATTTATGCTGGTGGAAGTGAGATAAGTCTTTATGACTGGACTCAGATAGGGACATCCTTTTCCACAGGAATAGGTAGCTTACATAAATTGGTTGAGCCTTTGACAGTACCTTTTTAAAACAACCCCCCCAAAACCTGGCTACTTAGTTTGTGCTTTATGGTTGGACTCCACAGAAGGGGGGTGAGGATTTAAAATCTAAAGTAAATATGATTAATTCCATCAGGAAAACAAACCCAAACAACTTATTAAAAATAGCCCAAAAGGGTAAAAATGAAGCAGGGCTGACCACCAAGTTGTATACTCATGTGGTTATTTGGGAGAGAACACAAATCATAACAGAAAATATTTACACATAATTTGCTTTAGGCAAATGTCTTGTAAAGCTTGTATTCATCTGCCAGGGGGAGATATGTGAAAACTTCTGGTACTTTAGGGTCTAGACCTGAAAGTCTTTTAAGGGTCACTAGACCTTGATGTCACAAAGGAGACTGCAAACATTTCCAAGAGGCACATAATAGAGCTGTTATCTCTGTAAAAAACTAAAACTAAACCAGATCAAAAATCCCACCCCAAAATTTTAAGCTTGTTTTTTTGCTCTTTGGTATGCATTATTTCCATGGAGACTATGACTATTTTATCCCCCAAAGATAATCTTGTCAATGCATACTATGTTCATGTCAGTGGAAATAATTCTCCTAATAAATGGACAACCTGGGTAGTATTTCTTGCTTTGCATAGTAGCTCCATTTGTCCTTGAAATACTGATCACAGTGCCTGAGAAAGGTGTGGTTTCCACAGCTTTTAAGATTACAATTCCTGCCAATACAAAATGTTCTTTTTGAAACATTAATGTATTTTGACGTAAGTCTCACTCATTTGTCTTCTGTGAAAACTGTCTGAAGTTGTTAAGAGTGCATAATTTATTTGAGTCACTTGAACTGAATGTAGAGGATATTGTGTCAAACACTTTTCTCACACGCCTTTGTTCTACAACAGCAGCGTAGAACAAAAGGAGGAATAGAGAGATGAACCTGGAATAAATTTGCAAAATACATGTTTATGCCTTAGACCTTCTAAATCAAACTGATTCATCGCATCACCTTCTAGGTTCATTCGTACTGTTGAGATTGTTGCACAGCTTGTGCGCTGATGTTTGCATATGCTTAGGTAATGTTGAATTTGGACCTCTGCAACAATAAAAATACTGATATGAAACACTTGAAAAAGTCTAGAAGATTTTTTTTTCCCCCCCATATTATGAAAACTAGATTTTTTCTAAAATCTCAACTTTAAATGTTTTGATTAGAAATCATGCTCCTGAAGAAATATTTCAGGGTATACTGCACAGGGACAATATTTAATCTTAGAGATATGAAATAGGTGTTCAGATCCAAATTTCACCAGGACCAAATCTCTCTTTTCTTTTCCCATTTCTACTAAGCTATCTCATTGCTTTGGTCTGATCCTCAGCATGTGCCTGTACACATAACTGTGTGAAAGTCACTGGAGCTCTGACTTTCCTTGAAAAGCTGAAGTTATCTGTGCATTTCAAGATATCTGAAAGGTGCTTGATGCAAAGTCAGGGTATGGCAAGCCAATTAATCTTTCCATACCTCTTCATCCCTCTGTAAAATGTCTTGCACATTTCCTAGGGTGTTATGAAACTCATTAGATGTTTATTAAGCATTCTGAGGATCTCTTATGGATGGAATGTAGATGATATACAGCCTGGTGCACCTTTGCCACAAGGATGAGATCTTCAAGGTACTTATAAGACACAGGGAGAAACATTTTTTACAAGGGCTTTTAGTAACAGGAGAAGAGGCAATGCTTTTAAGATGAGGGAGGGTAGATTTAGATTTGATATAAGGAAGAAAATTTTAATGCTGAGGATGGCGAAGCACTGAATCAGATTGTCCAGAGAAGTTGTGGATGCCCCATTCCTGAAGTGTTCAAGACCACACTGTACTGAGTTTTGAGCAACCTGGTCTAGTGGAAGGTGTCCCTGCCCATGGCAGGAGTGTTGGACTAGATGACTTTTGAAGGTCCCTTCCAACCCAAGCCATTCTCTCACCCTGTGATTTAGTCCTAGGCTTCATTCTCCCAAACCAAGATCATGCATACCTAAGTAACTGAATTACAGACCACCACCACTGATTAGACATGAAGCCATAATGACGTTAAGGATTTTGTTTCCTCTGATTGCTGCTGCTTTTTGATGGTACAGTGAGTGAGGAAGATGGGGACACTAGTGACACTAGAGTCACACAGGGGAGGGAGACACTAGTGCAGCTCTTGTCCTTTCTGCCCACTTGCTCCTGCTAGGTACAACAAGCTGTAGGGATTTTATTCTGCACAATAACTGCAGTTTCTAGAAAACTTTGTTTTGCCAAGGCAACTGCTTCTATCATAAAAGCTTGTGTTAAATTCTCTGTACCTGCATTAATTCAGCAGTCTTTTGGCTTGGTTTAGGGCTTTTCCCCAGCTGTACTCTTTCACAACCTGAAATTGCGTTGCCATTACCACAGTTATTTCATCTGATGCGACGTTTCTTGTACTCAGAGGACCTGAGAGAGCCACATGTATCTTTGAAAGACAGGAAGCAAGAAAATGATATAATAGGCTGCTCGTTGTAATACTAGTTGTCAAATGGGTTGAAAATGACATGTCTGGTAGCCTTAGATTACCTTTTCCTTTTTTCTTGTCCACTTACCTTGTAGGAAAAAAAAAAAAAAAGGTTCCTGTGTAATATGTGAATTACAAGGATTTTTGTAGTTTAGTTTTGATGTGGCATACACTTTTACTGTTTTCATAGTTAACAAATATGTATTACAGAGAACTTAAGCCAGGTTCATGTTCTTCAAAATCAGAAGTAAAACAGTCCTATTCTTCCTTCTCCTAGAATACTTCACCTGCCATTTTCTGTGTCAGGAGGTTGGTTAATTTTATTCCTTCCCTGGGCTATCTTGCTAATACACTTGTCTGTCTGTGGCTGTTTCAGTCCTGAAGCCTATACCTGCTTCTCAGAAGCAGACTGTGTTGCTTTAGTGTGTGCTCAATTTCCCAATTATTTCTTTCCCATCTGCCAGTAAAACATCTGTCAGGTCACCAAATACAATACAAGTTTTGAGTAACTGTGTTTCTTACCTTCTGCCGAAATCCTAACGCAGCTGTGGATTTCAGATGTGTAATCATAACCTCCAAGTTTGTGAGCACAAAGTGGGGTGGGGGAATGTCATGTGGATGGGAACTGGCTTCAAGAGAATCTTGAATTTTTGTTCCTTTTTTAAAAATTAGTATCAATCTTTTAAATAATTAGTAAAAAAAATGTCTTCTGTTTAGACAGCAAAATAATTAAACTGATTTAATGAAAATGTGTACATTTTAAAGTTTCTCTATAGCTAGGTTTGGATGTTCAGATTTTTGTGTTAAGAAAATTACTATATTGTTTGACAGTTCTATGAAGGAAAACCAGAATAAATTGTTTCATTAAGTAGTTTTTACTTTAAAGAATGTTTTATTTGAAACACTGAATGAAATTTTAGTGATAAGAAATATACAGAAATAAAATCACTCTCTTAAAGAACCTTAAACTTCTCTTTGGGCTAACTCCTAAAAGGCTATTACCTCTTCTGATAATATGCTGAACTGTTCTATTCAATTGATCATTTTACGTTATATACAACAAGGTACTCTGGTAAGACTGAGTCACCGCCTTCTGAAATTGTTTTCAATTTGGCCATAAGTTCATCACACAACTCCAGGTGCTGAACTGCCTGCTCTGGGTGCACTTGCTGGCTGGGACCTCTCCTTGAGCAATGTAACCGGCCTGTTCTTACAAAAAGCCACTAAAGAAGAATCACTTCTCTTATGCTGAATATCCTGGTATATCAGGACACAGAAATTTCTGGCTTAGGTCTTTCTTTTTCCCAAATAAACTTGTCTTTCTACCTGCTGCCTGCTCAATATCTCCAGCTCTGTTTGCACATGTGCATGTGTCCTTTAATGCCTTTGCAAGGACACATGGGTCTCTTCAGCTATCTATTTAGATATCAAAGTGTGCTTTCTTTTAATAAATATCAGTATGTTCATGTCTGAGGAAAACTTACAGTGGAAGAAATTGTGAGAATGCCAAGAAATACTTGATAATACATTTGAATCACTAACAACTGATTTTTTTTAAACTCAGCACTGCTATGTAGCCAGCTTTGGTCCAGCCTTCTGCTATCTCTTTCCTTTCAGCACTAATCATCATCACCTCATTTTTTCCCAGAAATTCCCTGGTTTTGCGTTCCCTAAAACTGTGACACACTGTTCCTTGGGCTCCCCTTTGAGCAATGCTAGACATCCACTCTATGACCTTTTGTTCCACAGCAGTTTGCCTTTCAATGCCAAATGCTAAAAAAACCTTGCCACTGTCTGGTTCTAGCCGTGCATGACAGGGCTATGATAATATCTGCTGTTACTTGTTCAGCACACAAGTATCATGTGGATTTATAAACTTTTCCCTGTGCATATCCTGTGCGGACATGTAGAAGGGCAGAGTGTGTGTGGGCGGTCCCAGGCCATGTCTCATGGCATGCTGGTGAGTCAGCGATGCAAACTTTCATGTTCCTGAGAAAAATGTGACTTTTGTGCCCAGGTCTTTGATGGCTTCATTTCCGCTACTGTGCACTGAGTATAAAATCTTTTACTTCAGCTGTACTCTTTTCAGGGCTTGCTTTGGGGTGTGCGAACACACCTGCCTGCTTCAGTTGTGGTAGTAGGAAAAAACCCTTATTACTGGATCCTGGAGGCAAAGGCTCAAAGTAGGAAAGCGTGTGGCTGGCATGTCCAAGATTTTGGCAATTCTGACTAAAATGTTTAAAGTAGATATAGGGGATTGTGATAATCTGCTAAGGTAGTCCAGGCTGTGCTTTAACTGAGAAGGGCTGCTGAGTACCTAAAGGCAAAGTGCTTTTGGGGACCTCTCTCCATAGAGGGCTTCTGCAATAAAAGCTGGGAAAATCCCACCTTCTGGAATATTCAGAGGTGAATGGATTTCTTCAAGCCGTAACCTAAACTGAACTCAACTTTGGAACTACTCTTACGTTATTTGAGACAAATTTAATCCATATTCAGGCTTTGTATGGCCTTGACTCGAATGGCTCCTTACAGCAGTGATTAGTGCATGAGCCGGAGAGTGGAGTGGGAAGAAGGCTCCTGAATCTCTGCTAATAAAATAAAACATTGGACCTGTTCCTGTGTGTGAATTCATTTTCCCTGCTCTCTCCAACAAACTGTTTTTAATCTAATAAGTTTCCTTCTGTCATTCACACTTCTTCTGAGTCACAGCATTACAGGCAAGTTATTTAAAAATTAAAAACCACCACCATGCTGTGGAACGTAATGTGAATCTTTGAAATTTCGTTTCATTTTTAATTTCAAGATTAAACCTAGCAATCAAGCAGATGAGGACAGATGATCATAGGTAATGCAAAATGCACCATTTCTGGTTGCTGCTGAAACCTGGGAATATATTAATCCTGTGGGGCTTTTCACGTGTAAGCTGCTGAATTCAGGTAAAAATGTAGGGGGTAGGAATATTTGTCTCAGCAATCCGTCAATGCCTATTTGATTAAGGTATTCAGGAGGATCTTTATAAATAGCAACTTATTTCCTTGTTACCTACACATCCAAGATTTTCAAAAAGAGGATCTATTCCAGGTGGTACATTCTTTTAAGTGTAGGTTGGGTTTGTTTTAAATGAAAGCTGTGTTGATGATATGCTGAGATGAGGAAAGAGTTCCTTGTTATAGCTGCAAAAACCCCCACCTTGCAGAGCTGCACTGAAATGATCAAGTTTGCCTAGGTCCCAGATAGTTGCATGGGCCTGTGCTTCAAATATCCCCACACCCTCCTTTGGAAAGTGCATATGGCTTGTTTTAAATGCTCTGTTGTGAAAGTTTTGATTTTCACTGCTTTCCCAGGATATGTGTTGTAGCCCAAAGGACTATTTGTGACATTTCGTTTCTGGCCTCCAAACTTTGTTTGCATTTTTTGAGAAAACTGCTCAGTTCGCTATAGAAACCGGAGGGCTAGAACCAATGAAGGTGGAGTTTAGGGTGCTGAAGCAGGAACAGCCCCAAGTGAGGCTGAGCTCAGGTGCCAAAACTCATTAACAGAGAAGATGGGATGCACAAGGACCTGAGAGCCCTCTGAAATGAAAGTTGTCCAAGGTCACTATGCTACCTTACCTTGAGGTCTGTGGAGAGTGATGTGAGTCTGAGTCATACTTCAAGACACGACATCTCTGCTGACTTGGAACACCTGCCTGAAAAGCCCTCCTGATAACTTGCAGCTCATTTCCCCTTCACAAACTCCTCCTCTTCAGTAAGTCAGTGGAAAGGGTCCTTTCTCATAAAATGTGCTCAGAAGGTAGAGTGGCATTAGCCATCCTTAGGTAAAATGTGCTTGATGGCAAGAAGAACTAATCCTGTTAGTATACAGTAGTACCAATCAGAGTATGTTTTATTGGATTAAACTGCCAGAGATAGGGGCACAGAAACGTTGAGCCTTAATTAGATTTAGGTATGGCTGAGCACTGAGCTGGTTTGGTATTGGGGTTATTCTTTCATATCTCTGCAGAGCTAAAACTTTTAAGGTTCTAAGAAACTTCAACACTGGCTAAGCAGGTCTCCTCAGAACTGTGGTGTTGGAGGAAGTTCCTGAAACCTTCTTGGTTGCTTTTTGGACCAAATCCAAAGCTTTTTCTCCAAACACTTTTTCTCCTCTGCGGACAAAAAAAAGATTTTATTTCTTCTACTTAGTGAGACAAACAGATGCTTTGTGTGTGTAAATGTTGGGCAGAGTTTGTTTTTCTTTGTGTGTTCAGTGTTTTGACTAAAATTATTTGAAAATCAGCGTTTCCTAGAGCTCTTTGTCAAATTTTTCAATGCTGTTGCACATAAATGATTTTCAAATTTATGCTGCGGTGTCTTCTCTGAACAGGCAATCTAGAAAAGTCATGATTTAAAAAAAAACCAAAACCAAACAAATTATTGAGTGATAAGAAAGCACACAGGTATTCAGTAAGCACTTCCATATTTTACAGTAATTTTAAGCTTGTCATTCCCATTTTCTTTTCTTTGGGAAAACCAAGCTCCCAGTGTTCAGTAGCCATCCTATTAATGCTTCTTCTCCAATGGGCTTGCTTTCATGCCAGCTGGTACTGGGGCTTCACTGGTTTTGAGTCTTTCTCTGAAAAGATGGTGAATGAGGACATGAGCCCAAGTACCACAAAATAAAAGGTGAACTCAGGGCAGGAAAAGAGTAGAAATGAATGCGGGATTCTATTTTAGTGATGAATTTATGGAAGCTGCCTGTAATTGCTTGCTGTCTTCTTCAACCATTCACATGGGTGTGTAGCTCAGGTGTTGGCTTCCTGGTTCTCCCATCTCTGCTCCTTCACTTCCACTTGCACAGTTCATCTCCTGCCAAAACAATTTGTCCTGGTAGTTTCAACTTTCTTTTACAAGTGACTGGATTTTCAAGCTAGGTTTACCTAAAAGGACTCAAATCAGCAGCAAAGATGCAACTTAAAGACTTTGTCAAATATTGTGAGGTGCTGGCAAGGTCCCTGGCCTGAAGCTTTGGAACACTTTCTCCCTAAAGAAGGACTATGGCCTCTCAGGTATGTTTATGCCATCTAGCTGAGCCAGTCCATGAAACCTCCACTTTCACGGTCCCTCCATCAATTACATGCTTCAAAACCCAGCAGCCTTCAGAGGGTTTGCAAGTAAATAATTGATGTGCATTAACCTTTGTAAATCAGTTTTGAAAATTCAATAAAACTGCTGAAATGTCTCTGACACCTTCCAGAGCTCATTAGAGTTCGGTAGTGGTGTTGCTATGGTACCAATCAAGTAAAGTTTATTGATGCCATTAGTGTCTGTCTTTTAAAACCTACCTTATTCCACAGTAAAGACCAGGACCCTGGAAGGAATTTTTGGTAGTATCCAAACAACTGTCAAAACTTCCTAAGCATTTCTCAGCATAGAAAATGCAGTAATATCTATAGATGGCCTTAACTCCATTCTGTTTTAACAGCAGGCAATATCTGGTGACTTATTTAAGTACACTGGAAGAAAAAGATTATTACTCTCAGTTGCTCCCATCTGCTCATTGTAGACTCCAAATGGAAGATCTTTTGATGCACAAAATAAATCTCTTCTTCCAGGCATCAGTCAGTGAGGGTTTAGTGCAAATAATTGAATGCAAATAACACTAACACATTCCATGGTAGTTTCAGATTTGCTTTGCAGATTTGTAGCAGACAATCCTTTTTAAAACCTTGAATTTTTTTTTTTTTTTACATTAAAATACCTTACAATTCTCTCTCTACTTGTGTGCTTTGTTTTCTTTACTGTCAACTTAACTATATGACTTTAGAATAAAAATAAAAGTGGAATTGAAAAGGTATGGCAAATTAATGGCCTCAGGCTCGGCGCCATTGCAAACAATGCATCTTATGGAGACCTTTTCACTTGGTTAGATGTGTGTTTTTTGTGCTGCCACATCGGTGGGAGAAGCATTCTTGCAATATAAATTTAGGCAATTCTATTATTGCAACAATTTGAATATGGGAGCTGATTGTCAGGATTAGCATAATTTTCAACTGCTGCATAAAACACATTTTTTAGAATTTCTTAAGTATACATTAAAAGCGCAGTGAGATTTTTAAGTGGAGAAAACAACTTGAAACAGTATTTTGAGTTGAATCCAATGTCCTTGGCTAGAAAGAGAGGAAAAGAGATCTTTCAAGTTGTCATTAAAATATGAGCTTGTCTATTTTTTACGATGAATGAACAGCAAGGATGAGAAGGAAAAGACAAAAGCTGAAAGGAACCCCTAAGGTTACTGAGACGCTGCAGAGACAGTGCAAGGCTTGCCTCAGCTCAGGCTTTATTCCCTGTCCCTAGAGATCATCAATTCTGGGAGTACTTCTTTTCGAATAGCAGGATGAGGAAGTGGCACAGTTTCTTTCTCCCAGCACTGGCTCAAGGCGATCAGTAAACCTGGAACCCACTTCCATGAGTGGCAACAAGGGGTGGACAGGGCCAAAAAGGAAGGAAAGTGCATGTCTGAGACTCCTGGATTTCAGTGTTGGTCTCTGCGTGTGTAAAAAACCTGCACCTTGCTAGCATCTGCAGTCTTCATATAACAGTTTGGGTTGGAAGGAACCTTAAAGGTCCTCTAATTCTAGCCCCCCTGCCACAGGCAGGGACACGTTCCACTAGACCAGTTTGTCAAAGCCCCATCCAGTCTTGAAAACTTTTGGGGGTGGGGCATCTATTCTCTGGGCAACTTGTTCCAGAAGAATAGAAGTCCAGAAGACTTCACTGTCTTCATTGTGAATAATTTCTTCCTAATGTGTAATCTAAAGACACACTCATTCAGTTTAAAGCTGTTATCCCTTGTCTATCACTACATGCCTATGTAAAAGTGTTGCTTAAATCCAGGTTTGCCATAATTATCTCAGGGTGTTGCACCACCATTTCACTCTGCTCACAAGGTAGAGACACTCTGTGCCATTGTTCTCTGTACTTTTACTGTGGAATTTCCAGAGATTGGTTGCATGATGAAACAGGGCACAAAAGGCTCTGTTTTAAGACAGACGATCTAACAACCAGTTTCTTAAAGCCTTAACAAACACACTGGGTGCCATTTAGAATTATAGAATCACAGAGTGGTTTGGGTTGGAAAGGACTTTTAAGTCACCTAGTCCAACCTCCTTGCCACGGGAAGGGATGTCTTCAAGTGGAGCAGGTTGCTCAGAGTCCCATCCAACCTGACCTTGCATGTTTCCAGGCGTGGCACCTGTCTGGGTAAGCCATTCCAGTGTTTCACCACCCCCACTGTAAAACATTTCTTCCTTGTAGTCTAAATCTACCCTCTTAAAATTTAAAACCATTGCCCCTTGTCCTATTGCTACAGGCCCTTCTAGAACATCCGTCCCCCTCTTTCTTAAAGTTCCTCCTTTAAATACTGGAAGGCTGCAATGAAGACTCCCTGGAGCATTTTCTTTACCAGGCTGAACCACCCCAATTTTCTCAGCCTGTCTTCATAGGAGAGGTGTTTCAGCTCCAGCAGGTCCATGGCTTTCCTGTGCTGAGATTTCTCTGATCCCGTGCCAACTATACTCATTTTTCACTGTTTTTATGGCCATTTTAGACATATTTATGGGACTAAAGTGACCTCCCATCTACTTCAATCAGATTTTTTTTCAAACTCCTTTAGTAAGCCTTAATACTTTTCTTATTTGGGAAGTGGAAATTGCCTTTAGTGACTCTAAAAAGCTCCCAGTCCTAGTGATGTTGAACATTACATATGTTACTGTGGGGTTTCAAAATGATTCCACTGTGGCTAAACTTCTGCATAGCTGAAAATTGAATTCAACTTATTTGAAAAATGTCAGAAAAGGAAAACATGTAGTGGGGGGGGGGAAAAAGCCAGCTGCTTAGGTAGCTGATGTGTGAAAAATAGCCTCTGCAAAGACACATTAGTGTATAAGGATTAAGGAATGTATCAGATAAGATAGAGGAGGGTGAAGGGAGAATGCAATGTGTCATATGTCTTCACAGTTTATTAGCCGATTATTCTTGGTGCTTATTGGAGGTTTCCTCAGGAAGAGGAAATTCACATCAGGGTGAGATTGTGTCACAGTGATCAGTACAGTAATAAGCCTGTTGAGTACCTTTAAATGATCGGGGGGAAGAGAAGGGGGGGAAGGGAGCTGCCTTCTTTAAGTAGTGATTTCTTAAACAAAATAGCATATAATAGGGAGAACTGATTTAATTTTGCCAACTGTTATGTCACCATAGCAACCATACATGTTGGCTCCACACTGAAAATAATCTTTTTTTTTTTCTCAGGGATTAAAATGCTGTTTCTCTTTCTTGGGGGGAAGGGGGAAAGATGTGGCAGATACATGAGGATCTTGTATTTGAGGGAAGAGCTAGTTTTGTTTTATTTTAAATATTATCATAGGGAGAAAAGATGTGGATGCTTTCTTCACTGGATTGGCAGATTTTCCTGTGTGTCCATGTTACCTTCAGGGAGAGCATCGAAAACACAAAACAATTGCACACTGCCTAACCAGAAAAAAAAGTCTTGACAGTTATTACTGTGCATTTATTTATTTTTAACCTTTTCCACTTAGAGGTCATGGACCTAAAAGAATGATCAGCTAGGCTGGGTTCTTTCTATTGGCTTACGCTCTTTTCTTTCATTAGGTCAAAAAGCTATAGCTAGACTATTCTTTTTATGATGTGGTGTATAAATAAAATTAAAGTTTTGCTGATGTTTAAAATGTGTCTACTTCTACAGTGCGCTGTATCAACAGTCAAAAAATGATCCAGTAGGCTAATCCAATGGAAGTGTCTTACCCAATTTGATGCCTTCCATTGAGGAAACTGCCCCGAATACTGGGTTGGCCTGGGATCAGTATGAGGCAATTTCACACGCCCATTAATTGTCTATTTTTGTATGGGAAATATTTCTAACTGATGGCAGCAAACTGTGGTTTCTTACAGTATTTTAATAAGTTTCATCATGACAAAGAAAAATATTTTTTTACTAAAAATAACCCCTCTTAATCAGCTGTATTTGATTTATAGTGAGCAAACTCATAAATTACTTTTGGAAACAAGAAGGAATCCTTTATAGCAAAGAAGTATATTTGTATGTGTGCTGTACTGTATTCAGAGAGGACAAATGCTCCTTTTTTTCTCCTCTAAGCAGGTTGTCACTGGGCTTTCTAAGCAGCATTTATGAAGAACAAGTGAGAGACTAACTTTATAGTGAAGACAGGGAAAAGGCTGCTCAGAAAAGCAGAGTGGACCTTGCAGGGATCCTGCGGGCTCCCCTGCGGATGTGCAAACTTTCTGCTAGCACTGAGCAAGACAGAGCAGTGCTGGAGTCAGGGGGAAAACCCCTCTCTGCTGCTGCACTGCTGAACCTTTTATTAACAAGTTTTGCCTCACAGCAACGTCACAACTGATGTCCTCCTTCCACACCAAGTTTGGTGGGAGTGGAGGTACGGAGGAGAGCACCGCTGCATGGCATGCAGCGTTCCTAATGCCTGTGTGACCATTGGCACAGTGTTAGCCAGATAAGCAAAGACAGCTTTGGACTTACAAGTGCTCTGTCCTTTTGGGAAATGGACCATGATAGAGAGAGCTAGGAGTCCCAAGTCCAGGCATGTCTGTAAATGTTTCTTTCCTTTATCATCTTCATTAGTAAAACATTAATACCAATAACAGGCTCCGTCAGTGGGTCACAGAGAAAAAGCAATGCCTGAAGCTTTATATCTTCTTTCAAAATGCTGCCTCTGTCTCTGAATGATGGATTAGCTGCTGAACAGCTCTGTCACTGCTACCTAGCAGTGAACTGATGATAACACTTTCCCACAATTAATTCAAGTGTTGCAGCTAGGCTGACCTGGCTAATTAACGTGAAATAGCATTCAAATTACCACAAGTGTATTATCTGTCTTTTTATTGTTTTTAATTTGCTGACAGCAAAATCACTGAAAACAGAGATCTTGGAGAGATAGTTTAAAGAGCACTATTATTCTGGAGAAGTAAGTTGCAGTAGGGCTGCCTTTGGCCAGCTGTGACTCTTGTAGCCATACTGAGTCGAAGCTGGCCTATTTTAGCTCCCCTTCAGTAGCATTTTTGCTTCCCTGAAGGTGTGACGTCAAGTGTTATTAATAGCTAAATTGCCTAACAGCTTATAAAAGCTGTATATTTCCGTGGATTTCATTCTCTTGGTACTGGTTTTCCACAGATGGGGTTGTAAGGTAGGGCCTGGGGATGCAGCTGTGGAGAAAATAGTGGATGAAGGAGCAGGGAAACACACTGGAGCAGTACAGCCCCTACAGTCATAACAGTTGTGATTTTTCCCTGTTTCTGGAAATGGATAACATTTTTTTTTTTTTAGTTGAGCTTTGAGTACTGTACTATCTGTGCTGATGCTAGAGATGATGGCTCCTGTTGTTTTGAACATCTGGAGATATGCACAGGCAGGAACACTGCTTCCCCTCCTCCATTAGCCACACACATGCATCCTTAACTGCATAGAGCTAATCACCATGATGTTTCTCCTGTGCAAACCATGGTATTCAGAAGATGATTTTGTGCTAACTGTTTAAATGTTAGTCATTGAAGGGAGCACACCAGAACCTATGAAACAAGGTGAGGGACAACCTGTGAGCAAATTCTTGTGTGCGATTTCTTGCTCTCATCCATTTGTGTGGAATTTCGCTTTGAATTTCTGGCAATTTGTATTTTCAATTAAAAAAAAACAAAAACAAACAAAAAACAACAACAAAAAACCCCAACAAAACCTCCCAAAAACCCCACAAAAACAAAACAAAACAAACTCAAAACCCACAGAAGATATTATAATTTAATAAATGCTTTTCACAAAATATGTGAATCAATAGGAAATTTTAGCAAGACATGCAAAGTTCCTGAATGAAAAGAAGCAGCTTTGAAGAAGATGGGGAGCTGGCTTGCTTTTGATTGTAGTTTTTCTATTACATCCCTAAAGTCTTCCAGCTGCTTTCCAAATAGCACCAAAATGATCAATCCACTTAATTGCTAACTGCCTATAAATTGCTAATGTTTAACTGGATCAACAGTTTCCCATTTGCTGTCTGTTTCCGCAGCATACCAAACACAATGTGATACCAAACTGTAAAGACCATCGGAAAAGAGCAAGCGCCAGTGAGAGAAAACCATGTAATACACAAACAATTGCTCCATGAGACAGTGTTTGCTATTTGTTTTATGTCATTCCTGGAAAAAAACATAAGGTATTGGTCTTATTGGGTTTTGCAACTGTCCCTCAGCCATACCTTTTTCATTGCTAATCAACAGTAGTAGAGATTTTCCCCACTGACTCTTTTCCTATGCATCTATAAAACCCCAAAAACTGGCTTTTTTCCCCTTGTTTTGCTTCCTTCTTTGGTTTCCCTTACTTCAGGTAAAATACATTAGTATGGGAATGGAAGAGTTGCTTGCAACTACAAGTAGTTTCAATACTATCTTGGGTCAATATTAATATTGTGCTAACATATGAACACAGAATTTTCTAGAATTTTTGTATTGCCACACAATCGATCAGATACCTTTCCCTATTGAAGGGAGATATTTTAAGCTAGTATTCACTTGTTTGCTATTTGGGTTATGTTTTTTTCCATTTTGCTCCTTTTTAAGATCCACTATGGAGAATGATAAAGAAGACGCCCGGAAGGACAGCTTTTGTTTCTGCTTTTTTTCCTTTTCATTTTGTCTGGACTAATCGCTACATGAATAAGGGTGATTTGCTTGCTCACTATCAGGCCTTGAATAATGAAATTGTCTTGAAAGAGTATTTTCTTTTAAAAGATTATGGCTTTTGCAATAGCAACAGAAAGGCCTATCCTGAACAGTGAAGAGCGTTTAGGTCTTCAGCACTACAGCCATCTATAATCAGCACAGCTCAGCTCCAAAGTTGGATTTTTCAAAGCTGGCTGCTGACCACTCCCTTTGTGATGCCCCTTGAGACACCCTCACGTCCTTGCTGGGTGACAGTGGCAGTGTGAGCTGTGTGCTGGAGACTCTCAGGCACGGGGTTTCTGTTCTCCGTTTGTTTGCCTTACAGCAAACGTTTGTAAATGGCTTTGACTTCTATGTGATTTTTTTCATTTGTTTCCCCAAACCTTTTGGCTTCATGACCTTGCACCTACCTTGTAGAAAATCAAAATGGGAGGACAGATCATGTAGTGGCAGTATGTGAATGTTCTTTTATTCATATCTGTTGCAGCCATCACTAAATGCCTACAAGGCACATTATCATTGAGGAAGCAAGAGCCACTGCTCCTGGTATGTTCTTTTGAACATTCCCCATTGGGAGCTCTGACCAGCAAGGGTTTTTTCCAAGCGCTGCTCTGCTATAACCAATGCAAAGATATCTCATACTATGGTGCTTGTTGTGGTTCTAAAAACCTTGCGTATAAAGGCTAAGGGAATTGATATTGTTCAGCCTGAAAAAGAGAAGGCTTCAGGGTTATCTAATTGCAGCCTTCCAGTACCCGAAGGGGGCCTACAAGAGAGCTGGAAAAGGACTTTTTACAAGGGCAAGTAGTGATAGGACAAGAGGGAATGACTTCAAATTAAGAGTAGGTTTTGATTAGATATTACCAAAAAAATCATTACTCTGAGGGTAGTGAGGCCTGGAACAGGTTGCCCAGAGAAGCCATGGATGCCCCATCCCTGGAAATGCTCAAGGCCAGGTTGGATGGAGGTCTGAGCAATCTGGTCTAGTGAAAGCTGTCCTTGCCTGTGGCAGGGGGGTTGGAACTGGATGATCTTTAAGGTCCCTTCCAACCCAAATCATCCTATGATTTATAAAACTCACAACCAGCCAGTTAGCAAATGCATGGCAAAACTTTCCTGCTTGTTGCAAGGGCTGCCCACCCTCCACCTGCTCTGTGTGTGCAGTGGGCTGTGAAGCTTTACTGGGAAGCCCCCTGGGGCTTCCCTGTGGGTCTGGCCAAAGAAGTGTTGGATTTGGGGGGCCAGGGATGGCCCAGAGTCCTGCACCTGCCATCACCCCTGCAGTGGGAAGCGTCCCTGGGGAAGGTTCCACTAGTGTGCAACACAACTGTCTGGCACAAATAGAGCATCTCCTCTTAACTCTTATCTCACGTGCCTCAAAATGGTATTTAGCATGCCTGCTGTGCTCTCTGTTTCACAATAGGCTGGTTTCAGTAGTCTGCAAGTGCATTGCAGCTGGTCTCAGCCAGGCCTTACTATGGGTGGTGAGAAACCACCACCTGTGGTGGTTCCTGTTTGGTTCAGGAGAACCCGCCTTCCTTGGCAAGATGGCCCCTCCCCCACCCCCAAACACCTCCATGAGACCTCATGCCAGCTGCACCAGGTTGCAAATAACCTGCTGCACAGGTTAAAAAGAGGTGTGCACTTTGCATGTCCTCTCCCTAAGCAACACCAACCTGTATTAAAAAAAAATAGTTTGGTGGAATTACATCTTCCACGCTCACAGAGATCAGGCAGTGACAGGAGAGCCATTTTTGGGCAGCAATCAGAGAGAAGCATAGCATTTCTGACCTGATCAAGAATATTTTTTGTAAAATGTTAAATTTCTAAGTATTTTTCTCTGCATGTCATATTTCTCCACCCACTCTCCCTTGCTTAGAGGTGTTTAAAAATGTTTGGAATGGAAACACATGAAAAATATTTAATCACAGCAACAGCCTTGTAGAGAGTGTTCTGTTTAGCAAAAAAGTCTGTGTAATCTGCATGTCAGCAACCACTTGGAGACATTACATGAGCTGTTATCTCTAATCATTCAAGGATGTTTTATGCTCTAGGAACAATAATGACAGCCTTCTCTGGACCTACACAACACAGTTCTTGCCACTGACACCAACTCTTGGAGAAGCGAGAGAAACATAGCCGTGCTTGATGCTAAGACCTGGTGGATGTTGGTTTTAATGGCAATCAGCATGCAGCTGTTTTCACAATTGTTTAAAAATCATATTCAGAGTGTCTGAAAAAACTGGAGCAGGAATCAGTGTGATCCAATTTAGAATGCATAGCAACATTGGTGTACTAATTATAATTTTGCCACAAGCAATTGTCACAGTCATAAAACTGCCAGTCTGTTTGGTGGTGGGCAGCTTTCTATTTCACAGGCATCTGGTAGAATCAGCAGAGGACGATTAGCTTGCCAGACTGCCGGCTGTGTGCAAGAACAAAAAAATCTCAGTGTTGAGGTAGGCTGGAAAAACCAGTGAATTCTGCAGCAGAGATGGTGGGCTTAAGCACTGAAAAATTATTTGGCATTTAACAAATAAGGCTGCGAATGCGTCATGTTGGTTCTTACAAAGCTTAGTGTTGCTCTCAAGCTATTCTGCACCCTTCAGAACACAAATAGTTCTGATATTTTTACACCTAAAAATACCTGAGGTGCATGTGTAGCAGGGAGGTAAGCCAGATTTGCCATCAGTTTCAAGTATCAGAGAGCACACTGTTGCACTCTTTTAGGACAAGACTGAAGGCCAATTCATAGCTTCCACTTTCCTTCATCCCAGAGATGGAGATACACCTCTTGTAAGTCAGACACTTACCCAAAGTCAGCTGGACATTTTTCAATGACATTTTCCAATGACATAGACTGGCACTGAGAAAGTTCCATTTTGAAGCAGGCACAATGTGAGAGCACCATTCTTTCATTGGAGAGCTTTCCAGCCCAATTTCAGGATTTCATTTCAATAACACGGCAAATTTTTTTCAACTTTATATGAAAACATGCAAAATGGAGAAATACTTTGTTTGAACCGTTCATAGGGTTTCAAGGTATTTAAATTCACAAAGGATAATTGGTTTTTTCCTTGAACACGGAGCAGAATTCTATTTCAAAATGTCTACATATACCAGTCAGATGTTGACATCAGGTGCAGTAGGGGCAAGGCACTCCCTTCCCGCCTCACTGCTGCTGCCTTAACAGCCATGGGAAGCCTCCCTGGAAGGCAGCAGATCTATTGTCATCTCGTTATTTACCTCTGCAGCAAACTCGTTCTGCCTCTTGGAGAGGGAGGTGGACCTGGAGTGTGCCATACCCCTTCTTTTCCCTAGATGCACGATGATTGTTTCTGTATTGTAACAAATGAAGTATTGCAAAATTTGTAACATTTTACATGAAGAAGTTCCAATTGATTCTAGCAGATAAAAGTTATGTGGAGCAAGGAGTGTTTTACCCTACTATGTTTGTACTCCTTGTCTCAGAGAAGGTTTGATGTTTTAGCTCTGTTGCCTGTTGCACACAGGTCATTTATGGAAAGAAATCTTTTCATTTCAGTGACTGAGTCATGAGTGTTGATCATCTCTCTGTATCAACTGGGTCAAACACTTGCCCTCAAAGCAAAACTTTGAATGCAATTTACCTACCTAAACATTCATAACAGAAGGAAAAAACAGAGCTCTTTCCTGGAGATACTTTGAGACTACATTAACCATAGTCCAATGCTTAGCTGAGGATGGAATAAAGGACAATCAGCCAAATGAGAAAATTTTAATAGGGAAAGCTAGGCACATTTTCTTCTCAGAGAGAAACTAAAGACCATAGCACAGGTTTGTGATATCTTTTTTTCACTGTTGTATTGGGTTATGTGTTCAAGCTAGCAGAGATAGTAACTGCAAAATGATAATCTAAGAAATAGTAATAGCTGTAAAAGGATAACTTAGCTGGAACTTTATGTTTGTTACTTTCCCTGGGGGTCAGAGCCCCAGGCAATTGTGTTTGTAGGTCCTTCACTGAGCTCTTCCAAATCTAACATAGCTTTCCTCAGTTTTAAGTACACTAAAACTTCATCTGCTCTTTAATTTACAATAGTAAATTAAATTAGATATTCACAGTAAGCTCACTGATGAGATGACTGATGGTAGGAGGACTTTAGTTTGAGTTGTTTGGCATGGAAACATGATTTTTTAAATCTCCAGGAATTTAAGTGCTTCTTCTTTGTTTTCATCTACTAGCGCACATGATTTTGTTGTGTTATAAAACTGTGGCTATGAATAAAGAGGCTCACAAAAGGACTCGTGAAACTTAACTCATGTGAAAAAGAACATACCTTGGAAAATCATGTATAATTTTTTTTGTATAAAATTGTAGCACTGGATTATGGTAGATAAATCTCAGCAATATTTGTGTTTGCTACTTATCATGTGCTTAGAAGTAAGTACCTTCCCAAAATAGCAACTAGATTTGAATACCTGTTAAAAAGTAATTGTCAGATGTGGGTAATTACTTTAAATAAAAGCAATTGTATTTCTTCTTCTGTAGTTATAGAAATGAAAATAACTCACCCTCAGGTATTTTAATATTTTTATAATGATTTAACATTCTGTAGGTAACCCAGTTAATACATGTTAAGTCTGTGAACATTGCAAGGGATATAGAATACACCAGAAGAAACATTGGGGCACTCTTCCATCTCTCCTTCCCTTCCCCCACCCCATCTTTTGTGTTCATTCCTAGACAAAAACCAGAGAAGGAACGAGGCTCTGTGTTGGCATTGTGAACTGCAGCACAGCTACAAAAAGCTCTTGTCCTTTAAACGACTGCTCCGAGTCGCGAACGGAAGTAGGGCTTGCTTTGAGCTAGGAACGGGCAGCAAAAGCAGAAAATAATGACAGAGGGCACAGATACCCTGCTGAAGGCAGCACTTGTCCTGCCCATATGCCCTCTAACAGTCAACAAATTGTTTTGTGTGGAAAACACTGGCTACTCTTTCTGCATCATTTACTCAGTGTAAGGGAGAAGATGTAAAGAATAATGTGATGTGGGGGAAGGGAGGAAAGATCTCTGCAAAGCAGTTTCCAGCATGCTGTCATAGAGGGGGAAAGGAAAAATGTTTTGGGAAAGTGCTACTGCAGCTGAAAAGGTATATTCAGGAAGACTGGAGTCTCTCTGTAAGATGCACCTATTTTTCCTCCAGCCTTGCATATCTTTGGTATATGTTGACTCCTACCAACTCCACTTCTATGGTGCAGCAATATTATTGCTATGTCTTTCTGCCACTTGGGTAAAGACTGACCCCAAAGTTTTTGATCAAGCAGAGTGTTGAAAAAGGAAGAAGGATTTGTAGGGAGAGGCAATACTTTTTCCTTAGACTTACTCATAGACCTGGAGCAGAGGAAATATGAGAGCTTTTGTCTCAGAGTAACTTTATCAGTTTCTTAAAGAACAGCGCCTGCAAGCTTGCCTTATTTTTTTACAGCTACCTTTACTTTCCTTTCCCTTCAAACCTTAGACTGTAATGCTGCAAATCTACTGCTACATATTAAAAAGATTACATAATATAGAGAAAAAGATATTTTAAAGTCATATTTACTCTGGAATTTCAACTAATGCTCCATCATCACCTGCTCCTTTTTCATGTCTCCTGCCTCTTGTGGACCCAGCTTCAAAAGGACCATGGTTGCTGCAGAGATTAGACCCAGCTATGCAGGGAGTCAGTAGTGCATCAGGTCCTGCTAATGCCTCTGGGCTGGTTCTCTTGTCATCTTACTTGATGTTTTTAACCACTCATTTTTTCTGAGATATCTCTTAATCACATGTGTGAAGACATATCTTATTGCACACAGGAAATTCAATGATGTTAATCACAAAAATACCATGTTAAATAGTTTTTAAAAGGTCAACTCAAAGTAAATTTTTCCCCATGGGTTCTCTGTCAGGAGCGGTGAGAGAGATTTCAGGTAGAATAAGGTTTCAAAACCTTGATCTTTACAAGACTTCAGATTTTGTCTTTGGACAAAAAGATGATAATGCATTTGCCCTGCAGGAGCATGAAACAAGAGAAATCCATGGGATTTCCTTTTATTTTGTAAATACTCTTGGAGCAGGCAAATTATGACCTCTTTCAGACATGGAGTCCTCAGTCTTATAATGTAGCATCTAAATTAGAAAGACTGGAAACACTAGCATGACTTGATTTATATACAAGGACAGTAAAGCTTGTTGTTTTGATGATAAAATTACTGATGTTAGCTGACATGAGATCACAGGAATTTCAGAAGAGCACTGCCAAAGTGAGAGGCTGAGAAAGCTAAGTATATTGATGTAGGGCAAGTGCATTTGGGAACACTCAGGCCCTTCCTGAGAAGTTTGATTCTAACCGGTCAGAAAAAAATAACAAAACACCATCAGTAGAAAATTGAAGATACTGCCATGCACAAAACCTGTCAATAGGAGTGTTGAAAGTATTGTATAAAAAATTATAACCTTTTCTTATTTGAAGTGGATTCCTCTAACTGGATTTCTATAACCACTATAAAGGAAAGTGCCAGTGGGCAATATTTATTTTGAGTTACTCACTTCCCGGGGAAATGAGGTGCTTATCTGTGAAACTTAGAGCCTTGAGCTTCTGGGACAAAGAGGTTAGCTGTATTCAGTCAAAAGCATACAATTTGGCCCTTTATAGACAGGCATCATCACACCTTATACAATTCAGTTAACTCATTACATAGAAATTTGAAGTTACACAAAAGGGCAGGAAAATAATAGAAGCTGTGGAAATTTTATACCCTTTCTCCTAATGGAAAAACTTTGAAGCATGCACCAAAAAAAATTTTTCGATTAAGTGACCTCTGGGGAAAAAAACCGAACAAACCCCTCTGGTCCTCTGTTATTGCTCTGCTGGACACAATGGGGTACTTTTTGGGAGGTCCGTGGCTGCCTACACATTTCTGCAGTTTACTGCACTTTCATATTTCTGAAGTTTACTGATCTACTGACTTCATGGATTGAGACATGAGAATTAAAAATTTTATAGAGGACACGTTTTTGTGACACTGTTTTCTAGGTTTCAGTGGCTTGAGGATAACTGAATGAGGACACAAGGGAAATAATCTTAACTTTGGGTTAAAAAATTGTTGGGGAGGTGTTTAACCATGGATTTCAAGGCCAGAAGGTACCAGGACAAAGAGTCTAGTTGGGTGCAATGAAGAAATACTGTGCAGAATTTGGACCTTTGTAGACAAGGGAAATCTGAAGAAGAGTTCTCAGTCTAGGGGCAGACACGTGTAAAATGCTTAGCTTGGATTTTCTTCTTTTTTTTTTTTTTTTTTAATTAAGATGCATTGTGAAAATGTTGTTTGGGATTTTGGGGCTTTTTTATATTTGGGGCTTCGTACTTTATGTTGATTTTTTAACTGCACGAGCAAATCCTTCCTTGGTGACATGGTATGTTTCCACATCTTGGGATAATCATGTCATGGATGAAAATGGATATAGCAAATGATTTGTTTAGGAGATTTTTTTTTTTTCTAAATTGACAAGAAACTCCTAATCTGGAAAGGGTCAATTTTCAGTAAAATATTCATAAAACTACTGTAGCTGATTAAACTAACTTATGAGTAATGGACCATGCCCTGTGGTGGACATGATTATTTGTGCTACTGATAATGAAAATATTTTCTTGACAATGTGATTTGGTGGTGGTGTCTAAATCAGCCATTTTTCAACCTTCTTTGTCTTTGAAAGCTTGAAAAATCCAGGAGTTCTGGGGAGTCAGTCTTCTAAAATTTTTAACTTGGCAATTTGTCTTCACTGATTTTTTTTTGTAAGCCTTCCACTCTGTGTTTTTTATACTGAACCCCTGCAAAATTCCTTAAAAATAGACTTTTTTGGTAGATTTTTTTTGTCTTCCAGGCTGTCTTCCAATGCTTCTTAGCTGTAATGGATATTTCCTTGATTTGTAAGCACTGCCTTTCTCAAAAATCTGCTTCCTGGAGTCTCTTGAGATAATGTCTTCTCTACTGGATAGTCTCCTCTCTTCTCTGGAAAAGGCACGAGCTTTGGAAGATATTATGTAGCTCTTTAGGAGCAAATGATTTTCGGTGCTGTTTAATGGAGCTGTGTAAAATTTCGATAGTGTGCAATTTATTAATAAAAGTGATCTTTTTTCCCCCATATCTGTAAATAAAATTAGAGCATTCTTATTTGCTCGTTGTAAAATCATTTGATCAAATTTGAAAACATATTTTAATGCAATAGAGTGCTTGCCGTATTTCCTATGCTGTCCTCAACTACTAACTTTTTCATCAACAGGAATTTCAGATGTCTAAAATACTCAGATTGGGAGATAAGCATAGGCTTAAGATGACTATCTGACCTCTTAGGGTATGAGCTCTGCTTACTTTTTTTCCCCCACGGTTGCTGTAAACAGAAACCATTAACTCTAAAATGTATTTCAGAAGAATTTTGAAGGGTCATAAACACCGTCAAGAAAATCTGCCATCATCACCTTGAAAAGACACTACAGAATTGTTAAAAGAATTGTTAAAACACATAAAAGAATAATTATATACCCGGCATATATTTGCATTGTTTTTTTCTCGTGCTCCTCACCCAGTGGCAGAGCAGTCACGAGCAGACCTCTCGGGCATTGCAGGAGAAGCAGAGCAGTGGTGACAACTGAAGCACTCTGCTAAGGGAATGCTGCCCAAAGTGCTGTCCCTAAACCCTCATCACTTATAATGTCCAGTCCTGCGGTACATGGGATTACCAAGCCTTGCTAAGTTTAAAGTACAGTAATCCTCTTTCATGCAGTAACACGTGTAGATCCTTTATAACAGCTTAGATGGTAATTAGCATGGGATTTCGGATTCATTGACTGGATACAAATATAGCATAGGGGAGGGAAATACCTAGGCAGCAGTTCTCAAACTCGGGGTCACTAATGCAGTAAGGGTTGCACCATTTATGGGGGTGGGGATGAGCCAGCAGAATTTTGCAGAGGGGTGAGTGTTACTAGCATTTGGGATTGCAAACAGAACTATAGGATCTTAATCAGAAACATACAAAGACTGTCTTGGCTGGGAGAAGTTTCTAGTTCCGTGTTTTCTCCAGCACTTTGTAACCATAGGTGTAAATCCTTCGGGGCTGACGCTCCAGCTGGCTGCGTCAGCGGTTGTGGTTCTGCTCTTGAAGCATTAGGAGAACGTGGTTGCTCAATCAGCCTTATTAGTTTAGGGTGTTTTGATATGCCTTACGAGAACAGGCCTGGGGTGAAGTGAGAAAGAACGAAGTGAACTGACCTCGTTTTACCTGCAGGGACATCATCATTGCAGTTAAGGCAAAGTGAAAGATTGTACAGATTTTAATATTCAGCAGACCAATGTAGTCACTGAATGAATTGTACTGTGAATGCATTGGCTCTTTCTGCTTAAAAAGTGCCTGTATTATAGCTATTCAACTGGTAATAATGAAATATTGCCAGCTAGCAAAGCTGAGCAAAAAGAGAAGAATTTGCTGGTTTAGGGCTTAAGGGAGTAATAAAAATCCTTTTAACTTCTTTTTAGTACTTGGGAGAAATTTTTATTTAGATAAAAACAAGATTCACACCAGCTCAAAATACAAACTCAGATCCTAGAAATATAAGCTGAATTTGCATCATTAGGACTTAGAATCCATGAGTTCAGATATTAGTTTACATATTGGTTGTTGCATGCCTAATTTCTTGTTTGGAGTGTGCAGCCTTAGATGAGAGCTGGTTTTGAAAGACTCATTTGAATTAAAAAAACATCAAACAACAAATGTAAGAAATTTATCTGAATTGGTGTTTTTATTTTTATGTTTTTGAGCATCAATAAGGGCTTGATTTTGACTCTTATTTTACTTGTAGTGAGCTTATAGATTTGTTTACTAATAATGGGCTTTGCCAACTGCTTTTAAGCATTCAGTAAATGCTTCAATAAATAGTCATTTGTTAGATGTACAAAATTATTCATTCTCTGTCCTTCCTACAAGATATTAATCAAGTTACAAAACCCCACCTTTGTTTATTCAGTATATTGAATAGTTTACAATTAAAATTAATTCTATCTTTCATCAAAATTTTTAGCGTTTGATGAATGTTGCATATTTCACCTTGTCCAATCGTTGCATTAGTTTCTCCCTCTCTTTCCCTTTCAAAGAACTGAATAAACAATCCTCCTGCTTAAGCTGCTCCTTGATGAACTCTGAAATTTCGTGGGGTTTATGGCAATATCTTCTTCTGTGCCATTAGTGGCTTCCCCACTTTCAGTAGCATCCCCGAAAAAGTACACCAAAGAAATATTTCAATAAATTTGAGACTGAAAGATAAAGGCAGTTGATTAAGCCTATGCAAACTCTTGGCTTTGGGTTCAGCTGCCAAGATGAAGCGATTGTATGTGTGGGCAGAAAAACACTCACTGAAACTTCAGTTTTATGGAGGCAGGGGGTCAGCATTCAGGCACTCCTGCGAATGGGGAAGTGCCAGGTTTTGAGCCATCCCTTCTCAAGTGAGATTTGAGTGTCAGAGCTGTGGGCTGGGGTTTGGGCTGGGGCTCTGAGCACAGGTAGCAGCAGCAGCAGGGCAGCAGCTTCCTCCTGTGGAAGAGCTCTAGTGCTGAGCTTGGCCGGACTTCAGCCCCAGGTGGACCTGCCTGGGTAGGTGTGAAGGTGATTCCAGCTCCCAGTTCTTCACTGCAGAAAGAGTGTGAGCAGCTGTTTCTCCTCTCTTCCCTAAGACAGACATAAACACTGTGCCACCTACCCACAGAATCATGCAGAAAAGCACATCTCAGGTTGGGCTTTTTTCTTGTTAACTCTGTCTATGTCGTACAACAAATGTGCAACATTAAATACTTTATTTTTCCAGAAAACAAAAAAAAAATATGTAGCTCTTTGGTCAAAAGATGCATCTAAGCCTTGATCAACTTCTACTTTACTATTCAGTTTTCATTTCATTCATGCATTATTATGTATTTTTAAAACGCAATTTCACAGATAGCTTCAAAACATCTGAAGTGGCATTTTTAGGTCACGAACTAGTTGTGGAACATTTTGACCTACTTCTGTAGATGAACCCAGAAATTTGAAAGGAAAATAAATGTTGACTTCAATGAATCTTATTACTATCTATTTTGGGAGACATCCTTTCTATCAGAATTCTGTCAAATCTGTATAGAATGTTAATAGGAAAGAAAAGTGCAGAAACAAACTTCCTTTTTCTCAAACTTTGCAGCAGAAAAATATTTGAGTGCAAGGTATCACTAGTATGCTGGTACCTCCTCAGACCTGTTATGTTACTGTTTTGCTCTTGTGTCTGTGCCCCCACTCACCACGTACATACAGCCTGTGACTTCCGTGGGATTTATTTCTAGGGACCAGAAGGCACACCAGTCTGTTGCACTTACAAGACATAATGGTATTATTTCATCCTTGATGAAATTCGTAGCATTTCTTGTTGAAAATACCCACTTTACATCCTGAATGCTATGGTTCTCCAGTGATCACTTTTTTGCTTGCTTTAATCACAATTAGGCACTCTATTTTTTTCTCACTGCTTTGTTTTCAATTGATTTTCTTAATTAATGCATCCAAGCTAGTGAGCAAATAGAGAGGAACAGAGCAAACTGTGGGGTAGTAATTTCTTTTGTTGCTGTGCTATTCTATTGTTTTCAGTTCCACGTTAACTCTGGCTCAGATAATCTTTTTTCTTACTCCATATGACTCACAGGCTAAACAGAGCAGATGGGGGAGTGATTTCAGACAGTGACCTCATTTCTGCAAATACTACTTCTCAAAAGGAGACAGCAATCAACCTGTGTCTTACAAGAAGAAAAAGGTTGCCTTTTTTTTCTCTTTTCCTTTTACTGCATTATAGACATGAACAATTTTGAAAAGATGAAAGGGCAAGAGGGGAAAAATGTGAGCTTCCAGCACTACCAGTGTGTTCTGCTGTTCTGAGCCTTGTCAAAGACACAAAGAGCACTGTCAAACCTTTGGGTTCAGTTACCTTGAAATCTTCTCTCATGCTATACTATTAGTTCTTCTCTGTGCACAAAGTATTCAAAAGATTATTTTATTACTGAAAGAGTTTTACATTTCAACACATTAAAAATCTTCATAAGAGATTTTCCACTTATCTGTGTATCTGAAGTTAATCAGGAATTGGTTGTGTTGTTCAGGTCATGGCTGCAGACATTGCTGCAGAAAAATACACATAATAATGGCTACGAATTCCCATCAAAAAGTACAAGTTCTCAAAAAAAATCAGTATCTGCAATGAATAATGGTGCTTATTTTTTCTTGTGCTCTTTATTGTCATGACTAGTCCAAGAGCAAACACAGCTGGATGAAACCTGTAGGAGACAAATTTCCATAATGCTGGAAACATCTGACAATTTTCTTTTTCTGTAAATGCTCAGCAATACATATATACTGAGCAATGATCTGTCTTGAAATCATAGACCAAAATATTTTGTTTTTCTTATTTTCCTGTAAGAGGAAAATAAGAATGCAATTTCAGTAGCACCCTGGGTTTGATATTGATCTTCTCTCCAATAGTATTTGCATCATTAAGTGGACAGCTCTCCTGTCTTACTTTGGTGTTAAGCTGACTGCCAGGAATACATCCTTAAAACTCACAATACTGTTGTATTTTCTTCAAATCTCAAACCATATGGGTCAAGTTTTATAAAAGAATCTTCCCTTTTAAAAGAGGAATATTAATATACTCAGAAGAAATCTTTAGAGTGAGGATATCCTGAAGTTTAACAAAAGAAGTAAATCAATGCTAATTTAAATCAATAATAACTAATATTAAATGTTAGTATATATTAAACAAGTCTTCTGAGTTTTCGAACGTGTGCAACATCATATATCTAAAGTATCACTAATATGAATAAGCTTTAATAGAAAGGAGTTAATAATTTTTATTTATTTAATTTCTCTCCATACCATTACCTAAGGATATATATATTAGTGCATATTATACTTAATTTTCTTAATGAGCAGGTAGCATGGTAAAACCAGTGATTTGCTGCATTACAATCACATATATTTATACAAACATTTTTCAATTCTTATTGATTTATTCTTAGATAAAAAACTCTAGAAGTTATAAAATAATGGAAGGGATGACATCAGTGATATTAAGTTATCTTGGATTAATCTGAAAGGAACAATTATCAGAAGGCGTAATTACTATGAGACACCGACAGAAGAGCAGGATTTTCTGGATTTCTGGTGAAATAATTGCCTGATTCAATAACACATGAACCCATGTTATGTCCTATGAGTTGACACTGTCTCTTTTAAAGATAACTTTTGTCATTATTTGTAATTTTATTATGCGAGGTGAACTCTGCTAGAATTCAGTCATGAGGGGGAGCTTCTGTGGATATGGATTTTCTGTGTCTGCTCAGTTTAGACTTGCTAGTTTTGATGAGAAATTAGCATTTCTTTTGTTTTTCCTCTTGCCACTAAAGGTATTCCTCTCCATTTGATATCTTTGCATTTTTCTCTTTAGGAAGAACTTGTGGGTGGATGATAATCCTAGCCAAGGCAATCAGAGAGGTGTTTATGCATGGAGAGCCTGTGCTCCCCTTCTAGCCAGGGCTGGGAGAAGGCACAGACAAGCTGAAGCGGAGAATCAAATGTACTTTCTTACTTTATTTTATTGTAAAAGACCCCAAACAGCTGACAGGGCTGGTGATTTGTGGCTTTTTCCCAAGTCCTGCCCTTCAAACACCGCACACAGCCTGTAAGCCAGTGCCCCAGATCAGAGGAGAGCGATGCCAAGCCCTGCTGTGGGAGACTGGTGCTGCCCAGGGCTGCAGAGCCCTGAACCTGCCAGTCATCCTCAACACAAGCCGAGGTTTAACTTGTGCTGGAGCTGGAGTTTGTTACCCTCATGTTATTTTGTTTGAGAGACTTTAATGTGGTTGCCCTCCATCACAGGAAATGAGAGAACAATCAGGTGACTTTAGGTTCAACATTGTACATCACAGGAAACAGAAGGTGATATGAGACTTTACATACATCTCAGAACATGTGTAATATGTTGGGGTTTGTGAACAGTAAGATTTTTTTTTTCTTTGCAAGCAATGAACTTGAATAGAATTCAAGGGGCACTGGGAAAATTGAGGAGTTCTGATCACAGTAGCTATAGTTGTATATGTAGTTTTGCAAGTGACTTTAAGAGTGTTCATCAGACAAACAAATTTTTACATTACTAGATAATTTTTTAAATCTCTTGAAATGGTTGAAAAGTATTTTTTGTGATGGGGGAGGATGGAAAGCAGTTTTATAGGGTAGTTATTAAAAAATCCCATTATATTTGTTATGTAAATACTGTGAAATCAAATTAGAGGTAAGAATACTGAAGAAGTGGGGATGAGGGGAATATTAAGAATTTACTTTTCTCACAAACCAGGTAAAATGTTTTATCAACAAGCTTCTCTCCCAGTGGAACTTGCCCTGATTAATTTAATTATGCAAAGATTAGTCTTTACTTCATTTCCCTAAATCACTCTAATGATCATACTGTCAGATTACAGAAAATGTACTAAGCATGTTATAAGAAGTCCTTCCTGAACCCTTTCTATGAGCTCAGAATGGAAATGTATTATTCAGTGTAATATTTTTTATTGAAAATGATTATTTCAGTAAATTAAATGGAGGTACTACTCACATTTTAAGATGCAGATACTTCTCCCTTGGAGATGTATTCTGTTTGATGTAAAAAGTGTTAAATTTGAAAACAGAGAACACCATTTTATGAGTGTCACAGTGTCAAAAACAGCTCTTGTACAAGAACTGACCAGCTGGATGTACCCCACAAATGCTTTCCCTAATACCAAGGCTGCACACAAGACTCTGTGTCTGTTGGCAAAACCATGGGAGAAAGCAGCCAGTTGGGGTCAATGTTTGTATGTTACAAGGAGATCACTTAGCAGCTAGAAGGGTTTTATTCACCTGTGAGGATTCACATATCAGAACATCGGAAGTATTTCACCATGAAGCCCAAGGGTAAGACAGATGAGTGTGGAAAATGCCGAGGCAGGCCAATGGGAAACGCGCCCGAGTCTCGTGCTGTGACGGTCTCAGATGTGACAAGCGTAGGTATTATGAAAAGGTGGTACACTGTCACCTGGACTGCTTTGCTCACTCACCTCCTTCTCAGCTCCAGCAGAAATGTAACCTCATCTCTAATGCCTTTCCAGTGCTTTTCTCTAATACAATGGGGTTCTTGATGGCTCTGTTTGCTAAAAGATCATTCTGGGCAGCAGTGGCTTTTAAAAACGTTAGCTGCTTACCGACGGACTGGAATGGCTTTCCAACATATTTGCTGCTTACTGACGAACTAGCTCTGAGGCAGGACATTTCTCCTCACTCGCTGCCTTTCTACAAGTCAGAAAAAAAAATCCTTATAAGAGGACTGAGCATCTGTTTGCTAATGGAAAGCTTAGTGGAGCTTTTGACTGCTTTTTCCTAGTGAGCTTGATTTATGAGGACTCACCTATGGGCAATAGATATGACTGCTGTTTATTTACATGCATGCTGCCATTCAAGTACTTTTTTGTATCTGTACTATTTAGTGAGTATATGTACTTGCTAAAATATATGTACTTGCTTATGCCAATAACAGAAAATCAAAGTCTTCCTTTGGAAAGCTCTGGAAGTCCGAGTAGGACAAGGCAGCCTGCTCCCCTCACCTGCTTGGTGCTCACTCCCTTGGGCTCACTTTCCTTATGGGCCTCATTTTGCTGGTTTGGGAAAACCACTGCCTGATCTGCTGGTTAGAGTTGTGTAAATATATACACATCCATATTGATAACAAACAGACACTCCTTCAGGTTAAGCATTAAAAATAATCATACAAAACAAAAGAGGTTCCTGTCACAAAAATCACACCAGAGAAAAATTCCACTTTATGGCCCACATGGCTTAAAACGAAATAATAGCTATAATGAAGGTTGTTAGGTTTTTTTCTGATTACTGTAATTTTTCACAGCTCCCAGCTACAAGACGCAGATTCACAGAATTTTGACTAGAAAAATAGCCTTTTGCATTGTGATGTCCCTTCCTTGGGACATAGGGGATTAAAAAGCTTTTTGTGAGTAAGAAATCTCTTTCACGCAGTAACACTTCCATTCGTAACAGTCTGCATCATAATTAGAGAGTCATTTAGATTCATTGATTGTACGCAACTATGGTTTTCCCTTGTCTGATTTCTCTGACCTGTGCTTTAAATTGAACTTTACAATACACCTCCCACATTAGACATTATAATTCCCATTGACTGCTGATGTATTTTCCATGGTATTTAAGAGATTTCTCAAGGGAATAGTGCAAATCCTGTAAGTCAAAAATAGCACAGTGCAATAAATAGCCATTTTTAATGGCATCCATTATTTCCCCAAGATGTAATGTCTCAGGGGGCCCGAGTCCACCAGAGATTAGCCCTAAATCCTTTATAAATCTGCCTCTATTTGTTACGTATCATTCCTCGCCTCACAGGCATTTGAGATTGTTCCTCACTTAGCACAACAGCTCTGCACAAAAACTCCTTCTATTTGGTTTTATCTTGAAGTCCTGGGAGAGTTTCCTGATTGATGATAGCGTGTTCAGCCAGTGGGCATTAGTGGGTTGAATTATTGCTGCTAGTGCATTAGCGTTCGGAGAAGTTTAGGTCAACACTTATCTTTGGCTGTGATAATATTTCTTTTTATTTTAATCGGTTCTTCTAACCTTGCGTTATTTCTATCAGATCTGAGATTAATGATACAACCTGCTTTTGTGTGCTGTTACTGCCTGAGCACACCAAGCAGGAGCTATGACAAATATTGCTCTAGAAGACTCCTGAGCAGCAGCTAAGCCTTGTTAGCCTGGCTATGGGGAGTACACGTTGCATGGGGAATTTTATGATTCATTTAAGAAAAGATAGCTTGAAAACTGCTCAAAAAATTTGGAGATCATTGATGTAATAAAGGTATAAAATCCAACTCCATTTTTTGTTATTATCCAAAGAACACATAGCTGCTTTATAACTGAAGGTATGTGTCACAAATGTACCAGTGGATACAGAATAGCAGGACAATTCCAGTCATAGCAAAAGGAAAAAAAACACAGTACTGAGGATGTTAACACATCATTCTGTGCTGTTCTATGACTCATTTACCACCCCATGATACTTAATCACAATGAAATGCCATAAAGATACACTGAAAAAAGTGAGATGATAACTGGCTTTTAGTAGCTTTTCAGGTAGCTTTAATGAGAAGCAAAACTTCTGTTTTGAAATACTTTTGCACATCCAATAAAATTCTAGAGTGTCCATTAAAAATTCTGCCATTTTTTCTTGATTCCTTCTCAAAATGTGACTGTGTGCTCACATTACATCTTCTGAATGGGGGTCTACAGTGGCAAGAAGGGTGAAAATAAGTTATGTGAATGTTTAATCTCCCTATAATCATCAGGTAATGCATAGCCAAATTATTTATAAAGTCAGAAACCTATCTCTGAACACTGATGTACAATTCCCTTAGACTGTGAGGCCAAAAGAGAGCACAAGAGGAAAACACCAATGCAATGGAGATGGCATGACAAGTGAGAGGAACACTTTTTCCATCCCTTGGAGGAAAAAAAAAATCTGATTTGAAAGGAGCTTTCTCTGCACACATGGCAAAAAGTTTCTGCAGTTTCAAAAATGGGAAGAGAATTTGTGTATTTATCATGCTGCATAACCACTACAAGAAGAGATAATGGAACTTGCTGAGAAACATAATTTATTTAATCTTTAAGGCAACTGGTGATGGATTGGAGAACAAGGATATCAATAGTGCGCTCAAAGCTATTGGGAAGGTTGGAGAAGAGGGAATCTCCTTTCTGCATCCATGAGAAATGACAGCAAAATAAATGTGTCAGGGGAACAACTTAAGCTTTTTAAGAGCTGAATTAGTATTCCAATGGTATTTCTCCACTTCAAAGAGTTTTGATCTTATTGACTGTCACTGCACTTCCAGGATTCTCTTTTTCATATGTTTAATCCTTTAGGTAGATGGGTAACTTGGCAAATACCAAGAGAGGGTTTAAATTTATATCCTGACAGGTTCACTTGTATTAAATAAAATACTTGGTATATAACATAAGGTGCCAGAGGATAAACAGATACTAAAGAATCAAGGTAAAAGTCTTACCAATATATAAGATTATGCTTGCATGCATGGAACCAGGGTCTTCTTGGTGTTGCCAAGAAATAGGGCAAGAGGCAATGGGAAGAAGCTGATGCACAAGAAGTTCCACCTGGATATGAGGAAGAACTTCTGTACTGTGCAGGTGACCGTGCACTGGAACAGATTGTCCAGAGAGGCTGTGGAGTCTCCCTCATGGGAGATATTCAAAAATTCTGGGCGCAATCCTGTGCCATGTGCTCTGGGATGGCCCCGCTGGAGCAGGGAGGTTGAAGCAGATGACCCACTGTGGTCCCTTCCAACCTGACCCATTCTGCGATTCTGACATTTTCAGGAAGGCAGCATGTGTTTGCAAAACTGGGGTCTTAACAAGTTGCCATGGTCTCAGGAAAAATAAATTTCCCTTTGGGAAATTTCAAGAGCGTATGTTGTGAGAAGAAAACCGGAAACAGATCTACCTAGACGGATTTTTTTCCTTGATTGCTAGAATTGTTCAGTATAAGAAACCACCATTTTGTTTGCTAAGTCCATTGACAGCTTTAAAAAAATAAAGCAAACTAAATGAATAAGTGTACAGAACTCCAAACTTTGAATTATTTACTATATGCAGATAGAAAATCCCCAGGAGGGACTGGAACAGTTGTTGTCTGAAGGTTCAGTTCACTCAGTTAATAAGAGCTTCTGGTGATTTGGTAGATATTTGGAGGAAAATAGATCTGGCAACAAGCCTGAAGATACTTCTTTAGCTTCAGGCTGTGAGGAATGTGGCACATTTATTTACAAAGGACAGAAGGAAAGGGAGACTTTAAAAAAAAAACAACCCAAAAAAACCCCCCAAAATAGATAAACTAATGCTCCATTTTCAACATCTCTCAGCTTGAAATACAGTGAAGCACATAATGTCCCTGTAGCTACAGCAGGCTTCCTCATAAATACTGGTGACACGCTGAATGCTTTAAGAAAAGGAATGGAAGTCATTAGACTTCTCATTAATGGCCTCGCTCTTGGGTAAGACTCCTAATGACTGCCGGAGCATGAAAAGACACCCTGGCAACTGCTGATCTGCCAAAAGGTTTCTTCCTCCCCTGCTATTTCCATTGGATCTTTTATTTAAAAACAGAGAGGAACTTGAAATGTAAGATGTGAACCACGATGTGAAAGATGCGAGACCGAAGTAAGTATATTAAGCAAAGACCTCGTGAAAGCCAGAGCTTCTTTGCTGATACTGTTCCATTCTCATTCAGTAACACAGTGCTTTTTGTCTTAATTATACATGCAGGCCTACAGAAACTGTAAAGTATGAAAACCAAAACGCTTTAGAAATTGTTTTTATGATCCTTGGTTTCAGTAATTTTTTTTTCTGATGTCTGTGACAGATGGTAAAAACTGAGATAACGCCACAATTGTGTGAGGCAGAAGTAAATGCAGATCTAAAATGACTGAAAGTGCTTGCAAAGATTAATTACAGTAGAGGGATATGCATGCAATAGCTGGCACAGCCTCTCTATATCATACGTAAGTATATTTGATTATATAAGTTCAAAAATAGCTTTTGTGCAGTGACTCAGATGCCTTTTTATTTTTGATATGGATTAACTTTCATGAATTCCTTTGATGTAAACCAAATTCCACATTCTCTGCATCATCATTATGACTTCTTTGGATATTTTGTGGCAAAATGCAAGAAGTATCTGCTGCCCCAGCTGCACTTTGACAAACTGGATCATTCTTTGTGCACCACATCCATGCCACAGCAGGATGATAAAACAGTACATTTTAACACAAAACAGGGACACCATTCACCCACCTTCTGCATCAGAAAAACAGGTAGGTTGCCTAGGAGAAGACTGTGGGTAAAAAATATTCTATGTTAATGAAGGGTATGAATTTGTAATAAATCAGATGTTCTAGGATTACTATTTAGTCATGTTCTGCCTCCTGTATGTAATGCAACTTATTCATTATGAAGGGAGGACTGGCACATAAATTTGAATTTATCTCAGGGTAATAGCATGGATACTGGAAGTAATTTTAGGATAGATTTTAGGAAGGCAAAAGAAATACTCTTGTTTACTGATTAATACCTTCCTCTTTGGAAGGAAAACAGCTGCTTTGAAGATACCAGGTACAGAAACACAGGGAACAGTTTGAAGACGTAAGAGGGCATAGTGTCTTTGGGACTAGCCAGGATAACTTTGAAATGCAGATCCCTTGCTCAATGTTTCTGCATTATCTTGTGCCCCTATGTGGTCAGCTTTTTCTTTTCTCCATCTCTAGGAAATGGGACAGAGGGTGACTTTATCTAAATTACAGTGAAAGCACTTTGTGGAGATGAAAATGAACTGCTTCTGTTTCTCCAGGGCTCCTTTGCCTTGTCAACACCATTGCCTAGCTTGGAGAATGTGCATCTGACATTTCTGGGCCTCTGCTTTTGGGTGAGGAAGGGGAAAAGGAGGTTGTAGGTCTAAAATCTCATGAGAGAAAATGGAGCTGCTCTCCAAGATCTGGCCTAGTGGTACAGATTTTTAGCTGTGCAAACCTCTGCTCTTGCCCTAGTTTCTGCTCAGTTGGATGCTGTTCTGCTGATCAGGGATTCAAAGAAGGTAATGTCAGCCCCCTTACAGAATTTTAGTAAGTTGCACCTTTTTTTTCCTTCTGCCATTGTTACTAAAATGTAAGACTTGGAGCCAGTGATATTTTTGGAGTGGGATGAGGAAAAAATAGTAAAATTATAGAGGTTGTAGAAAGACCACTTTTCAGTCAGTTTTCAGCATAGTATCTGCATCATTGCATGGGAAGTTTCTTCTGTTCTTCCTATACATGTGATACCTCTTCCATTATTCTTCTTCCTAGAAGAGAAAACATTATTTGTAACTTGATGTGTGAGAAATCAGCACAATCTCTTTTTCTTCCATTTGGAAGATTAACTACTGGTTTTGTTGAAACTGGTAAAAATTGCACTAAGCTGATCTGCTTCATGCAAAATTCCATCGCGTTTTAGTGCTAATAGGCTTTATTTACTTCAAAGTTGAAGGTTGCACACTCAGGCATGCAATTGCCTGAACTCTTCTATTTTCTTTGCTTTTATTTGCTTGCTAGTACTGTAGAGAAAGAAACAAATATTTCCTCCTTTTGCAGGCAGAGGGGTAAAGACCCTTACCTTGGCTATTTAGGTATGAAGATATTTTAGCATAAACATGGTTGCCAAAAAAAGGATGCAGGAAGCACATCAAATGTAACTCAATTTTTTTATTAAAGCAAAAGCAATGTTGATTCAGGGAACAGAGATCTATTTAGTATTCCCCTAGAATGCTGTACAGGATACATCCAAGGGACAGTTTATCAGGTGCAAGTAATGTTAGCTCCCGCCAGAATAACACAACAGTTGAGCCTGAAAGGTACCTCCAAAGGCCGTCTAGTCCAACCCCCTGCTCAAAGCAGGGTTATCCAGAGCAGATTGCCCAGGGCCATGTCCACTTTTGTTTTGAATATCTCCAGAGACAGAGACTCTTCAGCCTGCCTAGACAACTTGTCCTTGTGTTCAACAATCCTTACAATAAAAAGTGATTCTTTTTACTTCTTATCTTCAAACAAAACTTCCTGTATTTCAATTTGTGCCCATTGACTCTTGTCCTATCAGTGGGCATCACTGAGAAGAGTCTGGGTCTCTCTTCCATAGCCCCCCACTCTGGTATTGATACACATCAATAAGAACACCCCAAGCAATCTCTGCTCCAGGCTGAACAGACTTATCTCTCTCAGTCTCTCCTTGTATGTCAGATACTTCCATCTCTTACTCACCTTCACAGCCCTTTGCATCACTCCAACATTTCCATGTCTTTCTTCTGCTGCAGAGTCCAGAACTAAGCCTAAATTTGATTCTGTGTCATATGCACCACATAGGTAGCTTCCTAGATTTTGCATTCTTCTAAGTCAACCAGACAAGCTTTTTCCTTGCCTGTCAGAGCGAGATTTCCTGAGGACCAATCAGCTCTTTCTTTCCCAGCAGGATCTCATATTGATATTGCTGGCTAGAGTCTGAATCAGAATGCAAAGGACATGTGAAGAAAATTGTGCCCTTGGCAGTGGCTGCAAAAATGGCCGGTCTTCTGGCCAGGAAGTTGGGAGACAAAATAGTGAAAGATTGGTCTGAAAAACAATGAGGGAAAACTGGAAACTGCCTTAAATCATTGCTCATCAGAAGTCAAGCTTAAGGAAAATAAATAGAACAGGGTGGACTAGACAGAACAGATAATTTTGATATCCCAGAATTATTTTACTGAACAGTGATGATGGAAGTGAGTCATTTTACTCACTATGACTCAAAGATGTTTCAGATAAAATCAAGGTCTGTAATCTCTCTGCCTGGAGTAAATTATATTTGAATGGCAATAAGAAGATAAATGCTATTTATAAAAATGAGTGAAATCAGTTAGTATGCTGATTGGGTAGTAAAAAAAAACCTCAAAGATGGAAATTAATCTCTGCAAATTTAGAAAAAAATACCTTTCAGTTCTGTGGAATACTGCATGCCAGTAGTATGAGCTATAGATATCATAGGTCTCTTTACCTTCTGCCTTGTACCTGCAAGAGACATGTACGTGTCTTGGAGACATGTGCTAGCCTGCTACTAAAGTAGAAAAGTAGTTCTTACTTATTTTCCATTGAAGGAGTCAAAGAATTCAGCTAAACTCCTTGCACATGGATGTACCACTGATTCACATTGCAGGAATTTTCAAGCAGAGTAAAATGTCAGAGTGGCATTCTCTTTTCCCAATAAAGCAAAAAAAAAAAAAGAAAATTGCGTGGATCTACAGTATTTCCTCTTACTCCTGTGCTGCTGGTAACATGTGCCATTACTCGGAGGTTATTTCTGGCACCACAATTAGATTCTTGCACCTTGATTTTAACATTGCATCAGACCAGTATGATTTCAAAGGAATTATGTCTGGGTGCAGTATTTCATTTACTCATTGCTGTCACTGTTTTGGTTTTTTTCCCAAACTAAAGAAGATAGGGAGACAGACATATTTCATTACGAATTAAGGGAACATGGTCAATAGAGAGGACTATCTTCCTATTGCTCTAAGTTTTTAGCCAGATTTTCAGTGCAACACTTTCCTCCCAGATACTTTAGGTTTTCCCAAAACACTTGTGGTTTTAGCTGAAATATTTAGTCTGAAACTTTGCACCTCAGCAAAGTCTTTAAGAGAAGAAACTTTTTCTCCAATTCCTTGCTTTGTCTCCTCTCCTCTCCTCTCCTCTCCTCTCCTCTCCTCTCCTCNTAGGAACCCAGTGTTGAGAAACAAACATCACAACTTGGTCCCAAATTCTTTTTCCCTACTAGAATGAATGGGAAGGAAACTTCCAGTAAGAAAATATAATGGCATTTTCTTTCTCTCATTTTTCCCACACTGAGGCATCCCATGGGACCATACGATTGTGTCCAAATCACCTTTTATACATGGAAAACACCAGCCATGGTGTTATGGTCCTGAGCAGGTAAATTGGTACTAATCTTCAAATGATGCATATTACATTTTTAAATTTACAACTTCAAGGTAGTTAATGACATATCAACATTTATTCTTGAACATCTGCATCTGAAATGGTGATAAAACCCCCAAATTAAGTCAAAATAAAAATGCAAACTAAATCAAGTTGTGCTCATCACACAAATGAGGACAATGATCCTTCCAGATCATGATGATGATTTTGCTGGTAGCAGTAAACATCCAGGAATCAGAGTAAATCTTTTGTTACAGGTGTTACTTCCACCCAACACTCCATGTCTCCAGTAATATCTTTCAGGAATTTTTTTCTCCTCCTCCTCCATGTGACTAATCATATTTCCCTATATAAATGCTGAAACAATACTTTTGTTCTTTTGCTGTACTTCATTACAGAGTGAAAGGGACTGTGCGTGGAAAAGTCTCTAAGGATTATTAGCCAAAAAAAAGCATTTACTATGTTGGAGTCAGAATCAGAAACTGGAATTACACTACAGTTATTGCTTTGGGAAAAAAAAAGTGATACAAGAACTAAATCTTAAAAGTCAACTCTTTAAATGCAGTTTTATGTCATTTGTGTCATTTTTGTTCATTCATCCATACCATCTCATGCTTTGGAAGATAGTCTGATTTTATCTCTTGTTTTTTCTTTATTTTCTTTTTTGTTTTTTAAACTTTTCTACAGTGATTTGATAGAGGTGCTGTAACAGCATAGTCTTAGAACATACTGGGTCATGACATTTCTCATAAAGAGGATTTTGTAGTCCCTGTGTAGTTGTTCCAAAAGGATTGCTTGTAGATGAATTCCATTGCTCTCCATCTTAAGTGGGACTGACTGTCAGAAAGTCGTAGGTCTTGCCTACAAAAATTTATACAGGTTTTTTTTAATTTAGAGTGATTCAATTTACAAGTTTGAACTCTGACAATAACCATTCCATTTCAAGTGAAATAATTCAAATAAAGGTCACTAGATGTTGCTGCTTAAGCAGCTGTGAATTATTAAATCAGACATATGCTATACCAATTTTTAATAAAATCCAGCAAGAAGGATTCCTTATTTTGATGCAGAGAAATACAGGGTAAAAATGGTGAAAGTAAATCAGGTTTGCTCATTAAAACACTTCTGGTTTTTTTTAACAAGTCTGTATTTTTCTGGAGGTTGAATATCATGCAGTATACAATAATCATTATCAATGAGAATGTTTGGGGGGTTTTTCTGTAATAACCAGAATGACTTGCTGTGTTAAACTCAGGATGGGAAATTATACTGCTCTTACTATAAAGAATAATTTACCACTAGCATCACCATATACTGCATAAAGGTCTGCTCTGGCAAGATACCATCATTAAACTTCTGTTCAAATTCCCAGAAAATCTCACAAGAGTCTAGGAAGTTTGCAAGGGTGCCTAGCCTATACTCATAAAATACAGCAGCAGTGAAGTGCGAATGCAGTGTCCAAATTGCAGAGGTGCCATATTCTGTTTGACCCTCTAACTCTGGTCCTGCTCCTGCTGTCCAAGTATTTTGCATCTATGTGATCTCTTCATTCTCAGTTCCGACCAGCAAGGATTAAATTACTGCCCTCTGAGTACTGTTAGGAGTCTGTGGTGAGAGTTAATAGAAAAGTGAATCAGGTTGATGGGCAAGTGCTCTCAATCGAACTACAGCTAATATGCTGATTTCGTTAGCAGAGAGAAGTGGGAGAGGAAGCCAAGCCTGTGGCACCAGCATGAAGCCATGTCTGTGCTAGGGCAGGTCCAGTGGCTCCCCTCCCCCTTTTACAGCATCCCTGCATTCACAGGAAGGACGGCACGGCCATCCCCTGGGCTACAGAAGCCAGTCAGACACGGGGTGCAGCAGGAATGGGAGGCTCCCTGACCCACACCTTCCTGAGCCGAGCTGATCATGTCCAGAGCTGCTCAGAGGGACCCAGAACAGCCTTGATTGCATGTTTTGCCTAATATTCCCTTTCTTCCTTTCTCACACATAAGCAGCCCCAGCTAACTTTACTCTTTTGCTGATTTTATGCCCCATTTGTTAATTCTGGCTTGGTGCAAACTCCTGCTAAGCCAGGACTCCCATTACAGTACTTCAATGCTATTCACCCAAAGGGAGTTTCTCTCACTTGCTTTCACTTAGGTATTTTATCCCACTATTCACTATTGTCTTAGTAGTTTTAGACCACTTTGGGTTTTGCCAACTACTTACCTTTGATTTTGTACAGTGTCCAGCAGACTCCCACATTTTTTCCTTGGTAGTCTGACATCAGAGCAGGGCTCCCTATCTACCCTGTGTCACCCCATTTTGATTACAGATAATTACTTACATAGAATCCCATGGTAAATGTTTAACCTAATAAAGCCTTGTGTCTTATCATCTGCTTGTTTGCCCGTGCTGGGGTATTGTACCCTATTGGTGACACTGTGATAGTGATGGCAGACTTGCAGCCTGGGCAGGTGAAAAAATTTCGATCCCAGAACTGAAGAAGGGTTCATGCAGGTGTAATCAGACCAATTAGGAATGGAGGGAAATAGTTACTGCTGCAGTGGTGAAGTGGTCTGTTGAATTTCAGGAATTTTATAAACATAGGATGCTGCGAGTTTATCTTTCTTCCAGCTCCTTGTGCCTCCTGTAGGGATGCAGCCTGAATGCTGGAATTACAGTAGTGAATCAAACCAAAGATCCACTCAGTTCACTAGTTAGTGTATCTGAAAGTTTCAAAAGAAAAGGTATTTCAGAGAAATGTGCTGAATGAGATGAACATGCCGAAGTGTCTTAAGATCCCTTTAAGGCTTGTATATGAAGGTCTATTTCCAGCCTGTGGATGACTCATTTTGCATGCTCCCAGCTGCTAGACCACTTTCTGCTGCTTCACATCCTTCAGGAATGGGGAATACTAGCACTGAAAGCAGTATCCTTGGAAGCAGTCAGTGCATAGCCAGACCATTTTCTTCCTTTCTCTCAGCTGGCATCCATGAACAGTGCTCGGTGGTTTGGTATTTCAATCAGTCTTTCCAAGGCACATGTGGCAGACCTTTAACTAAAATTTTTCCTAAATAATGTCTTTGGTGCTTGTCATAATCTTCATCTTTGTATTTGAACTTGTAGTTCATTAGTGTCCTGAGTTATCTATTTTTCAGAGCAATTTTATCCTGGCTGTATATGTATTTTATCTGAACTATCCACAGCAACAGCTTTTTCCCTCTGTTAGCTGGAAAAGCTAGAGGATAAAATTGAACCTGACTGAAAAAGCTGATGCATTCTTGTTTAGATGCCTTTAAAAAGCTGTGATAGGAATGCAGTCAAATCAAAAAATTTTCCCCTGCTGTGGCCTGTCCTATTTCTAATCATTATTCTTCAATGCTTCGAGCACTGATTATCGCTACTCTGCCTCTGCAGGAATGGATGCATTTGAGGGAGGTGAGGTGAGGATTTCTTAACTGTATACACTGTGTTTTGCTGCTGCCTGTCCTGCCAAAAGTGAGTGTTGTGATACAGTCTAACCTGGGGGTTTGGTTCTCACTGAGGTCATTCTTTTCACCCATGTCAGGTCATCAGCAATAGACCCTTAGGACAGGGAGGAAGCACTTTTTACAGAAATGTTACATTCCCCAGGACTGCAGCAGCAGGTACAGGCTTTTGTTCCTGAGGACTTCGTTTGTAACAAAAACCTTTGTAAAACTTTCTGAGAGTTTAAAGGAAAAATCAGCTCCAACAAAATCCTGTCCCTCATTAGCACAATGAAGAGTTGTTTGTACAAACATTTGATCTTAGCACAAGCATTGACAAAGAGGATTAAGAAGTAAACCAGGCCTTCCCAGCAGGTATCTCCAGACATGACAGGCAAAGAAGTTGATATCCTTATTAGAAGAGCAGGATACAGTAAGCAAAGAGGCAAACTGGACTTGTTTGGAAAAACTCTTTCTGAAGGAACAATTTTTCTTCGCTCATAAATTTCCCATCTCACTAGAAAGCTGGCAGACTAACTTTTCTTTACATGAATAAGGTAACACTGCTCCATTTGACAGGGTTTACACATTGTGCTACAACCAGATGTGGAATTTCATCTTGGGACAGCCCCAAACAGCCTGACACTACAGCAAATAGTGTATGCAAGTACAGCTTTTGCATATAAGGAAAAAAGAACATGGAGCAAGAACTAATTAATTTTAGAAGAGAAGTAATTATATTAAGGCTTAATTAAAAATTAACCTGCTTTAAGACCTACTGAGAAAATTACTGCAAACTGTGATTTAGCTTAATTTTGGCATAGCTACATCACACACTCACTTGAGAGAAAGAGGTTTCAGATTGAAGCAGGTGGGAGTCTTCCCCCTGGGCTTGTAGTGAATTCATGTTTTAGCAGACTGAGTTACTTCACACCCTAAATCTGTAGTTTTCCTTCACCTAAGTACTAACAAATGTTCAAGGCCAGGTTGCATAGAGCCCTGAGCAACCTGATCTAGTGGATGGCATCCCTATCCATGGAGGAGTTGGATCTAGACGATCCTTAACACGCCTTCCAACCCAAACCATTATATGATTCTATAATTCTGTAATATAATCCATAATTCAGACCCTCATCCTGTGCATCACCCAAACTGATTTGCTTTAGTCTACTAATGCGAGTGCTCACCTTGGGATGTGTGAGAATCCAGAGGCAGACATGACTGTTGATGCTTTTTTTTGTAAGGTTTAAATAGGTCCAACAGAGGATACTGAGAAAAGACAGGGCTGTCTCCCACATGTGTAACCTGTCCTCTGAACTGTTCTAATATGAAGTGTTTTCTGTGTCTATTTTTATAGTTAAAAAAAAAAAAGACCCCTGAAGTGTTTTGATGGTGTCCCAATAAGAAAGGGATTAAAACAAAAAAAAAAGGACTAATCTTTAAACACTTGGGGAAGATTTCTCTAATTGAAATATACTGTATTTTCTTGAGCATTGTTTAATGGGAACACAAACTTGGTGGTTTGTTGGGGGTTTTTTTCCCTAAAGAGAGAGAATGATGTGAACTGTTTAAATTTTCAGGATCTACAGAGATTTCTGCATATGTCAAGGAATTTTGTTTAAAAATAGTTCCCCAGTAATCTCTAGATGTAAAGCCTAAAGCCACACAAATGCAACAAATAATTATTACCCAGGCAATCTTGTGCTTTTCAATAACAGATAGCATTGGCTTTTTGCTTTTTTTTCCTTAGTAAATAGTAAATTCACAATTACATGCAGTTCTAAAGAGATTGTGTGGGCAAATACTTTCTGCAAAAAAAAGTGAAAGAGTTTTCAAAAATGTTAAAATGTTCTAAGAGCTGAACACTCGAAATACTTTTGACATTTTTCAAAAGAAATAGTTCATCTTCTCATGTTGAAATAGCCTTTACTTTCTGAAGTAACTAAGCGATAAAGAGTGGGAGTTAAGAAAAAAGGTTAAATAACCTTGAGACAAAACCAAATGCTCATCTTCCAACAAACTCTAAACTTTAACTTGACCTGCATTATTATTTCTTCCTTGCGTGGTTTTCATTTTCCCTGAAACCTCTTTTTCTTCTCCTCTTCTCTGACCCCTCTCCCAATTCAACTGAACAGGAAAGGTCTCTTGGCAATCAGGCAGATTGCTTTGCCATGGATACAAAATGAAGAAATCAGATGAATAACTCCATGAGCGTTTTCCAAGTTCACTCAATTCTGAGTTCTCTTCAGGGGGGAAATGAATGATTTGGAGGGTGTAGGACTGGAGAAAGAAAATATTTTGTTCCAGCTTTAAACTGCCTTCATAGAGGGTTTCATAGAATGCTAATACTTCTTGAAATAACTCCTTTTCCTTTCCTCTTCCTTTTCCTGATCTGACTGTGAAAGTCCTGGTCACACCAAACACTGAAACAAAAATAGGGAAGGTTTTGCTTCCTATGGCTTCTCAGGGTGACCTCTGTCTGTTGCTGGGGTACGCTAATGGCTTCTGAAACCTTTATTCTAATTGAATGCTCCAGAACTAATTTAAAATTACACTAAATTGAACCTGAACCTATTTCCAATTCTGTCATCCCTGTCCCGCCCACCTTCTCCTTGGCTTCAGCATTTCACTGCATTTTATGTTCCTTCTGTATGTTGGGTATGCCTGAGACTTAGCCAGTGGACTACAAAGGTCTTCCAAAATGTTTTAGTGCTGAAAGCTTTATCACTGGCTTCCAAAGAATTTTTTTTCATAGTTTTAATAAATACAATTTTCTTCACAAAATGAACTTTTAGAGAATAATAAAGGAAAATAGTAAATGGTACTAATATCTTGTATACTTAATTTTTTATTTAATTAATTTTTAGTGAGGGATTATAGTTATTTACATATTGCACCCTACTTAATTTGCTTGTTTTCATGTGTCTTGCTTTTATGCATTTGTTATATATTAAAATTATAATATATGCATTGGCAGTACATATATGATTATACATCCTGCTGGTCTACGTATCTACTAAAGAGGATTAAATTTATGTCCTAAGCATTTACATTTTTATGCAATCAGTAAATTAAAATATAGTGACTAAATAACTAAACTGAGCTATAGAACAAGTCTGATAGATAATTAATGCAGGGAAAATTTGAATTAAGTCTTTTTGATTAAAGCATAGAACAGTCACAAAGTAATTGATCACATAGTAATGCGTAAACAAGGAATTACAGGAAATAACTATCTGTTTCCAACAAAATACCATAAAGAGAAAGCAGCTAAACTCTATTGATTCTTCCCTTATTGCTGCTGGTATTTAATTAAGGGACACATGACTGAGGTTCAGGATAGATATATAGATATAGATATAGATATATATAAAATCAGCTGAGTTACTGAAGCATTGGCATGCATACCTACTATAAGTTTAATTTTACTAACAAGCATAATAATTAGCAGAGGAAATGTAGCAGCAGAGTCTTTAACCTAATTAGTAGTCAGAGCAGGTACCTGGGGTTTCTGGCAGGCTTGATTTACTTGCACAACAGCCTGACTGACCTGTGTTCACTCTCAGTAGCTACATCAGGAACAAAATAGGTGTGAGGGTCTGTGTGCCTATGCTGTGACTGTGTTGCACACTCAGGGAGGATCACTTTGAAGGTAAATCTTGCAACAACTACAAACCCATTTCACAGACGTGATGCATAAAGGTGCTATGCCAGATTTTAAAACTGTGTTCTGTTGACAAGAACCACTTCCAAGCTATGACTATCACAAAAACATGGTGGGAAGAACTCAGTCTAGAGTACAGAAAAAAAATGTTGTAAAGGTTAATATGACAAGACAGCTATTGTCACAAGAGTTGGGCTTGATGAATTTTATCCTAGAAGACCCCAGACCACTTTCAGCACTATTAAGGTGTAAAGTGGGCATGATATAGATTATTAACTACATACATATATACTGAAGAAACTTTGCTATTACTTTATTTTAATTTATTTTATTTTTAGTAGAGAATCTATTAAATTGCAGGTCAGACATCTAAATTTCAAACCCATGAAAAAAACCCTCAAATGAATAGTGGTATCAAATATTTGTAAACATCTCCAAGATGAGAAAAAGATTAATAGCAGCCAACTCGATTGATATTAGCAAGTCAGATCAAACCAATCTGAATTCCTTCTTTCCTTTCTGCCCCTGTGTTCTGTTCTTACCTTGGCTCTAGTAAGTCTCTTCACAATGTCTCCTATGATATTCTCAAAAGCAGCGTGACCAGCAGGTCAAGGGAGGTGGTTCTCCCCATCTACTCCACTCTTGTGAGACCCCACCTGGAGTGCTGCATCCAGATTTGGGGCCCCCAACATAAGATGGACATGGATCTGTTGGAGTAAGTCCAGAGGAGACCACAAAGATGATCAGAGGGCTGGAGCACCTCTCCTATGAAGACAGGCTGAGAGAGCTGGGGTTGTTCAGCCTAGAGAAGAGAAGACTTTAGGGAGACCTTAGAGCAGCCTTCCAGTACCTAAAGGGGGTCTACAAGTGAGCTGGAGAGGAACCTTTTACCAGGGCTTGTACTGACAGGACAAGGGGGAATGGCTTCAAACTCAAAGAGGGTAGGATTAGATTACAAATCGAGAAGAAATTCTTTACTGTGAGGGTGGTGACACATGGGAACAAGTTGCCCAGAGAACCTGGGGATGACCCCATGCCTGGAAGTTTTCAAGGCCAGGATGGATGGTGCTTTAAGCAACCTGGTTTAGTGGAAGGTGTCCCTGTCCATGGCAGGAGGCTTGGAACTGGCTGATCTTTAAGAGCCAACAAAACCGTTCTAGGATCCTATGAAGGTGAAGAAATATGATTTACAGTGAAAGACTGATTGGGTAACAGCACCTGAAGAAGAGAAGGTTCCCTATCAAACCAGAAGGAAGCATCTAGTCAAATTCAGCAGATACATTTCACAGGTAAGGTCTTTTATGTTCAGTGGTTTTACTAGTGATGTAGGAAAAGAAATGAAAAGCATTACAATTACCAACAATTAAATTTGGAAAGTTGTATTCGGTTATACATATATATAAAATCATAACATATGTATAATACATATAATGATATATGGTTTGAACAAAAACATTTGACATTAAAACAAAAACTCAGCGGAAGATGTAGAATTGTTCAGGTTCACAAGAACAGAGGTGAAACAACTGGGTAGGTAGTCACTCTGAGGAAAGCCTCTGGGAATTGCTGTGGATCACAAGCCAAATGAACCCTTTTATGCCATGCAGGTATACAGAAGATCATTGTACTCAAATACATTAGCCAGAATGGGGGAAAAAGTCTTTAGTAATATTTCTCACTAGGTGAGACCTAACCCCATTTGATATTTCAAGAATCACTTCAGGAAGAGGTAGACCAATTAAAGCGCACTAAAAAAACCCAAAAATCCTTTGACTAGAGATACAGAAGGCTTTATTTATGAGAAAAGCTGTTTTGGGTTTTTTAGCTGTTTTAGTAAACAGAAGAAGAATCTGAGGAGAATGTAACAACAGGCTTTCAATGTGATAAAGCTGTTTCAAAGAAAAGGGAATAATCTATTATTCATATCCAAAATGGGTAGAGACCAGATTTGATAGTTTAAAGCTGCAGCAAGAAAGATCAATTCTAAATGTGAGGAAAACTTTTCACTTTTTAAGTGAAGCAGTGAAAGAGACTATGCAGTAAGCCTGCAGAGTCCCATCACAGCAGGTTTGTGAGAGAAGGTAATGAGGGAATTGAAGGTGCTTAATACTTTCTCAGGGACTGAGGATGAACTAAATAACCTCGCAAAGGCCCTTCCATCTCTATGAAGGCCCTATATTTCTTCTTTTGTTTTAAAATAAGACTTTGAGTATTCTTGGTTTTGTTTTTCTAAGGTGAGGAGCACATTCATCCTCTGAGTTAGCATTTTATAGAAACATAGAATGGATTGTGTTGGAAGCGACCTTGAAGATCATCTAGATCCAACCCCTCCTGCCATGGACAGGGACAACTTCCATTTAAACAGTCTATTCAGAGCCCCATCCAACCTGGCCTTGAACACTGCCAGGGATGCGGCATCCACATTTTCAGTTCATGGGTTTTTTCTTAGGGAGGCAGTTATTAGCTGAGATTCTGGCAGCCTCGTATCTGTAGTTATTGATGTTTATTATGCTTTGACATCTTCTCTTCCACTCATGTCAACTCTACATCTTCTACTCTAGAAGGCAGAGATGTTACAATGTTCATTATGGCACCTTCACTGACAAGTGAGGGGTTGGAATTCTCTGCTGACATCAGAAATCTATCATCTCCATGGAATATTTCAATTTTTTTTTTTTTAGCTTTTGATTGAATAGACTTCCGTGCTAAATTGTTAATCAAAAATGTTTGTCTTCCATAAAACTTTATGTGTATCTAGATACTTATTTGAAATTGAGGGTACAGTAGACAGAATGTCTTGGTTCTCTCACTGCTTTTGGCAAAAGCAGTCCCATATTTCAGCCTGCAACCCAAGATGGTAAAAAGTACATTTTTTTTAGGTATGCTCAGTGTCAATAGAAACAATGCATTCCGTTTGTATCTGGATTAAAATTCGTGTCCTATAAATCAAATAAAGATCACTGGATGAAAAATTGTAGAAAAATATGAACAAACCACACCTTACAAGCGGATGTAAAACCAATCAGATTTTAGGCCAAGGTTCCGCTGTTAATATATTGTTGCACTACAAATTACTCTTTCTTTTTAGGAAAAAAAATATTGCTTTTCATTTATTTATTTTTGTTATTATTTTTTTACTTTCATTTAACAGACAATACCCAGAGAAAATTTTTAGGCTATAAACAGGAAAATCCTAATTAAGTGTTCTTAAGGTGCAGCATTCAGTACTAAATTTCTCATGTAATTAAATAGAAGCCAAAGGGCAATTACTTGACTTTATCATATTAAAATAAAGTTGTGCACAGTCAGCTGGCAACAAATCTCCTCTTTTTTTTTTTTTCAGTGTTTATGTATCATTGAAGACAATGTCCTACAGAGTGCAAGCAAGATTCCTGATGTTTTTGGGGTCAAAAAATAGAAAAGGAAAAAGTAAAAGAGAAAAGGAATTTAAGGAGGCAGTGGGAGAGGGGGAAAGAACTATTGTATCTCAGAGGTAGTCATAAAAAATCTCACCCCGCAATTTCAAGTAGTAGATACAATTTTGCTTTTCTATTGCAGCATAAAAGGTTTTAGCGATACAAAAGCAGCTTCCAGGTGCTCTTGAAAAATGACAGATAACTACTGCTGTTGGATCACCAGGCCAAGCTGATATCCAAGGTTTCTGTTGGTTTTTGAATTTGCAGCTACCAGTGCTGTCTGACTCATGGAAAACAGTTAAAGGGGGATAAATATATACTCAGAGCAGGCAGGTGCCTCTTGTACAATCCTCTCTGTGCTTCCTCTATTTTCTTCAGACAGTTTGATTGCCACTTGGCTTCCTTTCTCCCAAATCCCTGGCTAATCTCTTCTATCTAGGCTCTTTTGCCACCCTTATCACCACAGCATCCCAGTGGCCGGTAGCGCATTAAGTTACACAATAAGATGTCACACGTGTCTCATGGTCTCTTTCATCTGCTTTCCAGGGGAAAAAAGAAACTGTGTGGACAATCGGATGTTTTAGTAAGGTATTACTTCCTCTTTTACTGTGTATACTATAATGTTTCAGAAATCTTGGTGGAAAGAGCTTTCATTTGAGATGAAAGTGGGAACAGTCGCGTATGCTGATGAATTGGTGCGGATAGTTTCCTAAGGATTGATGACCTTTTTCCCCTCCCCCAGAAGTGGCAAAGATAATTAAGGCTGAAATATCATCCACCAGGATAAAATAGAATGTCTTTCCAGCCAAGGATGACTGGAGCCTTCTTTTCTGGCTCTCTGTGAACCAGAGTAAATCCATTAGCATTTTTGTGCCAAGAAGCCCAGCAGACCAAAAACGCTTGCACTGTGCCCTTCCCAAAGCCCAGTTCTGTAACGTGTGCTGGCCCCATTCAGGTATTCAAAAATGAAAATGTAAGCTCCCAAATATGAAACTTTAAATGGTGGTTTTAATTATTTGCTTCAAAGTGGGTTTTCAAGGTCACACAAATACACTGTAGTCATGTATTTCATCTGTTTTTAAAATTTTGATATTAAGAAAAATATTTCTTAGAAAATCATAACCAAAAACATCACACGGCCACTCAACATGAAGTATTTGGACTGTTGCAAGAACAGCTATCATTTAATGAAAATGATACAAGTAATTATGGACCCAAATTAATTTCTCTACAAGTAAATCCCTGGGTACATTGATGCTATGGAGTGAAGCAACGCAGTATTCCTACTTCAGGCTGCATCTCCAGACCACACCAAGTAGCTCACAACTGCCTGCCATGTTTGGAGATTTCCTACCTGTGCCAAGAGACCTCTCAGGGCTTCATTCTTCTGGGTCCGTGGCTACTTTGAGGTTGGAACAGAAAGTGGGTCTATCCACCCGTGCATCTAGGGAGAGATTGCACAGAAGACTTGTAGCAGTCTAAGAGCTGAAGGAGCAGCTTACTTGTGATTAATACCCTGCAAAGTTTCAACAGTGATCACCAGCTGACGACCTTCTACTTGAAAGAAAAAATCAATAAAATAGATGCCTTTGTTATCCCTGTGGATTAGCACCTATCATAATTAAATTTATAGTCTAACACCTTAGCAGACACTTAAATTGCTTTCATTACACTTATTTCTGCCATCCACGATGAGTCAAGCTCACACGTTAGGTAAGACAACCTTCTCTCATACCTTTTTGGAATTTGGTTTTACAGTTTTAAGCACAGGAAAATTGTCCCCATGATGAACAACACCAAAGTGTGTTTTTAATGACAGTCACATCTTGTTTGAAAGGGAAGAGGTACCACTTGTATCATCATTCATATGGGATAAATCTACACCATCACCCATTCACTCATTTGTTTTTATTTAATTTTTAAAATAAGAAATTACACTTCTGAAGGATGGATAAAGCTTCAACAATCTTTGGTGGCTTGAACAGACTTCTGAAAAGACTTAGTGTTCAATATCCCTTTTCCATACATCATTCCCTCTAAGCAAATTGACAAGGAGAGTCTTTTCTAACCATGATTCTTTTAGGGATCTATTTTACTCATAAGGATTTCTGGAAAAAAGCTTCTCTTCAGTGAAAAATAGTTATGAGCTATTAGCATACTCCAATTCGCTTTTAACTTGTTTTGCCTTCATCTTTAGGATTACTGTTGAAGAGTAGAAGCAGGGAATAGCAAAGAGTGAAATTTATTGGGCAGTGAGACAAAGCTGCTGTCTCTAGATAAAGCTTAGCTGAATATGAAGTGTTTCTCTGCCATTTAATAGCTCACACAAATATATGTAGTCTTTAGTAGAAGAGCCTCTAAAGACACAGAAGCCAAGAATTGTGTTTCTCCTTACCTACAGGTGTTGAATAATTTTGCCACATTTAATTCATAATTCCTAACAAAGATGATTGAACTATATTTCAGGTGCACTAAACTTGTTTTCCATCTGTTTCAGTTTCTCACATTAACATGATCAAGTGTGTTGAAGACCCGAGTTTCTTTTAATAGGAAGTCTAACATGCTCTGATGAAAACAGAGTATTATGAAGGATTTGGGTCATGCAACACAGAGAGGTAAGATATGTCACAGGGCTGACTTCTTCAAAAGATCAAATACATTATTTCACTGTTTGAGACTAAAGTACCCCCCCCAGCCCACACACACAAAAGGAGTCTTAAAGACACCTGGAAAGAAAATTAAATCACTCTTGTTCAAAAACTAAGTAGGATAGCAGTGAGTTTACTCTGCAGAGTTTCTAGCCTCAATAAGATGGCAAGAACGCTGAAACAAAACTAATTTAAAAGAAAAGCACAGGCAAAAAGCCAATTATAATGTTTAGCCAAATCAGAGAAATGGTAACTCTCTATTGAGTAGTATTTCTTCATGTCCAGAAATAAGTCATTTGTAATAACTTTTTCTAAAATAATTGCTGCTTAAAAATGCCTGAAAATAAACGTGAGCCTAAGTGAAAGTACTTTTATGTCTGGAAAACTACAAAATAATATTTCGTACCCTTGTCTAGGTTTTATGGCATATTGCAGTAATTCTTCCATCAAAATCTAATATCAGAAATTTTCTAATTCTTCATGTTGCACACTAGCTTTATTACGTCAATCAAGCTTTTTTGGTTTGGCAAATTTGATTTGGCAGAATTTTCCGTTCTGTAGTTCCCTAATATTTTCAGAGCAGGTTTGCACCATAAAATTAGAGACTTCTTTAAGCCTTACTTTGGAGTATGACTTTTTAATGGTGTTGAGCACAGTCATTTTACTGTGATCATTCATGGTGAACTGAAATCAAACTATTTCTTAATGCATGCTTTTAAAAGAAGTATTTTTTGTCAAGTAGAATCATAGATTAAGCTGAGTCGGAACAGACCCATCAGGACCATAGAGTCCACTCCTGGATCTGTGCAGGACACCCCAAGAGTCACACCATGTGCCTGAGAGCATTGTCCAAGTGTTTCTTGAACTGTGTCAGGCTGGTGCTGTGACCACTTCCCTGGGGAGCCTGTTCCAGTGCCCAACCATCCTCTGGGTGAAAAACTGTTTCCTGATATCCAACCTAAACCTCCCCGACTCAGTAGCAATTCAAGTTTTTCAAAAGACTCATATTTCACCATCTTAATTAGAATGACTCAGAATGAAATCTGCTGAAATTAACTAATTAGGCATGTTAACACCTTTCTTTCCATATGTTGAATTGAAGGTCTTCTTGCCCTTGCCTTTTCTAATAAGGAGGTTCTTCATAAAATGTTATTCTTAGATTTTAATTTCTTCAGCATTTTGTAGATGCTATTGTCAGTTATCCACATCCATTTACCAAAATATAAATTGATTTTTTTGTCTTTTTTTCAAATAAAATTAACTTTATTGCTAATCAGCAGGTCAATATTTTACATGGGTCAAGACCACTTCTCTTCTGCACTCTCCACTCACCTCCTGTTGTCAAGTTCTTAGGCTTTCAAGGATACAAGAGAGACTTGATCAGATGGGCTTGTATTTCTACTCTATCAATCTGCACCTACTCCTTGTATTCAGCTAAATGCCGCAAAACCCATCTTGACTTAAAAAAATTTTATGTTTCAGGTTATCCAGTCAGGTATCAACTTTAAAAGAAGGGCATGTAAAGTACATAAGTGACGTAGTTTGTTGGGTCAAAGTGTAAAACACTTTCATAATGGAGGTCTTAACCCAGAGGGCTTCACTGACTGTTGCAAAGCATCCTCTTACAAGGATGGTTTAATTAGAAAAAGTATTACTGAGGAAATACTTATTTCCAAGTTTCTAATTTATTTGTTAATGCTTTTAGCACAATCTCCTGTTGGCTGTGAGGCTTCTTCACTTCTACCTCTGCTTCTTCTCTTGTTGCCTCCTGCACTTTTCCATCAACCTAGATTGTATAATTTTATCTATGTATCCTTTTCTAAAGCTACTCATATTTCCACCTGTTTACACATGGCCCTAAATTCCAAGATATCAATGAAAATTTTTCAATCAAATACCTCTAAACTAACTTTGCATGCTTTTGCATGCTTTTGCACTCCTTTCATTCTACGTAAAAGAATGCACAAATCACCATTCTGTCATGATCGTCTCTCATTTGTTGCTCATTTCAGATAGCATTGCCTACTCTTTTCTGGGGTTTTCAACATCCATTAACTTGGGATTTGCTTCTGAAGTTCTTGGAATAAAGTGACAGGAAGTAGTGCGCTGTCATCTTTCCACAAAACTTTGGCACAAGCTGCCCATATCTAGGTGAACCACACGGTTTGAGGATTTTGGCATTTGACAAGTAACACCTTGATTTCTTACATACCTTCCAGTTTACAAATATTTACCACCACCTAGCCAGGGCTTTCCTAAACTGGGATGAAAGAGAAAGGGTGTTGGATTTTTGGGGGGGAATGTTTTGCCTGAGGTGCAGCGAACAACAAAAATTCTGCATGAAAATTAATGGAAGCAATAGAGCTTTAAGTGGTACCATTTCTGTCTCTGACCTTGCTTCCCAGCTCCTTTCCTGTTTAGAAAATACACTGCATGAGTCACCAGAAACATTAATGACTAGAGGACTTACTGTACAGGGAAGATATTCTTGCTCTTTTTTAATGCTGTGACTTGGATTTATGTGGAGAGGACATTTTTGTTTTATTCAATATAGAAAAATCAACCAACACACAAAAACTCACAAAACCCAAACATGGAATCATAGAACAATTTGGCTTGAAAGGAGCCTTAAACATCATCTAGGTTCTAACCCCCAAATATATATTAAAAGGTATTACAAAACTGACTAAAATATTACATATTTAACATGTCTAATTATTTTTAACGTCTGTATATCAATACCTTAAAATCTAACAAAGTTATCCCTTTTTAAAATTATCTGATTAATCTTAGTACAGTGGCTTTTTAATATATCATGCTACACTTTCTAAAACATACCTACCAAGACAAATGTGTTGACAGGTTTCCATTTTCCAGATTTTCTTGGCCTATGTTTTTTAACAATTAAAACACTGCTTTACTTTGAAGGTATCTGTAACTCAAGGGTTTTCAATTCTCAGGTACTGGTACTAAGATTAGTTTCCCAAACAAATACAACATGACTTAACTTCATACGCTGAGAGTCTCCGCTAATTTGTTTTGTCATTCAGGGTATCTAATCTTAGCCAGAACTCTCCAATACCACATTTAAGAAGAAGAAAGAATGTTGTGGCTTGTAAACGACAAGTATTACTAGGAATATGGAGAGGAATGGATCACTGCAGAGATTAAGGGATGGCCATTCCAAGCTTCAAAGCTATTCTACAGGTGAACTCTAATTCTTGTCCTGACCCTAAAATTTATCAGAAGTGTCTAGGATAACGTGAAGAAAGTTGCAGGTGAATGTAAGCACATTTCCTTTGCTGGAAAATAGAAAGAATGCAGATTCCTAGGTGCATCTTTGATCTCTAGCAAAAAGATAAGACTCAACTCTTCTGTAGATATTTTGCTTCAGAATATTCAATAATGTCTTAAATTTCACTCTTGAGCAAAAGCTCCTATTACAGTAAATTCTTCCACTAGAAAAGTGTTCAAGCCAGGAAAGGAATTATTGCGCAATAAACAAAGTTTGCCATTTACAGTATTCAGACAATGCACTTTAAGATAACAGCCACAGCAATTTGGATAAGGCACTTGGGTGGAATTTGATTCAGCTGCAGGGTTTAATATTTCAGTAATATTTGACAGTATTTGCATACTAAAGAGAAGAAAATGCTCTCTTTATATTCATGTAATCTAAAGAAATTTGTAATTGTTCCTGGTCAGGTATAAAAAACATGAGACTGTTTTGCAACAGCAGTTGGAGAACCTGTGCAGTTCTATCCACTTCCATGGGATTATCAGTAATGATGTCCCAAGGTTTTGTTCCCCGTGGAAAAAATCCCAAATGGGACCCTGCATTTCAGGTTCCTTTTGAAAAACAGTGGAACTGTTGGAATGATCCTTAGATCATGCAAATTCATCTGACATAAATGGACAAAAGTGTTTGAAACTGTAAGTATGATGTTTCCAGAATCTAGCTTAGAATTGTAAAGGCCAGAACCAAAATCCTGGCTGAAAAACTCCTAACCTTAAGTACTAGGGATCCAAAGTATATGGAGATTGATTATATACAAAACTGAAAATAGCAAGGGAAACTTCACTGTGTTTGAAGGACCATTGGGAGTGGGATTATCTGCAGTTCCCAAAGAAACTATTGCTCATCACTAGAACTCACCTAACCCGTTCCAGAGGTAATACTGCCTTAAAGCAGCTGCCAGTTTTGTTAAGCCAGTTTCAGAAATGGCCTGGGCAGCACACTTTCCACAGAAGGTGGATGCTTGATGAAGTACGGCTTTTAACCCCATTTATGTGGACTCTCATCAGAAAAAGTCTCCAATTTTTATCTGGAAAACATACTCATTAGAATATTTTAAATTAGCTCTCTCTACTTTTCACCATTTTCCCTATTGTGGAATTCAGAAACAGCTCTCTATGAAAAGACAAGTGCTAACAATTCAGGTGTACAAGACAAATGTGTGTCCACCTCACAGTAACGACAAAAATTAAGTCAAGGTACAGATTTCAGGCAGGCAGGCAGCCTTGCCCCTGTTTCTGCAGCTGCTCCTGCTGCTGCCTTCACCAGAGCCAGCAGCACCAACTGGCATCTGAGGCAGCAGCAGCTGGAGAAAGAGAATCTGCAGCTTGAGAAAGGAGCATTCAAAGGATATGTGACTATTTCTGCAGGGCTCTCTAACCTGGGCGTGTCTCATGGCTGCTGGCCAGAGATCTGTGTGAATAAGGTTTCTATGGTATTTTTAGAGAAGCAGAAAGAATCAGAATGATGCAATATTTTAAAAGGGAAACTGGTGAGTAATTAAGTACATGTTAGTTTTAAATATACAAATTTGCTTTGATTATTTTTTTTAAGTGAGTAATTAATCATGTGTTTCTTATCATCTGACGTTTTAAAATAGGGATTGTATATTGCTGCTACTTTTGGCATGGTATTTATGGTTGCCTTTTAAAATAGAATGTCTATAATTTAAGGGGTGTTAATAGTTAAATATATAATAGAACTTAAAGTAATGTATGGAACAGTAGCATCAAGTAGGACAAGAAACTTTAAGACAAAGGGCGAATTACACAATGCACACTGATTCAATTTAAGTCTAATTTTACCAGTTCACAGTCAAACGGAGGAACTGTGAAACTAGAAAGGGTGAGGAAGATTTGTATTTCTCAACAGGCAGTTTGCTGGCAACTAACAATTCAAAAACAAGTTGAAAAAAATGAACTTTCTGAACCACTTACCATGTTACCTCTATTTCAAGTTTTGGGCAATATGGGTAACTTATTTCATAGGTAGAGTAAACCACTAGGTGCATCAATAGGGGACAGTCGGTTTTTACATCTGAAGCAAAGATGCAGACAATCGCCTATGACAGGACACTCCACCCTAGGGAGCAATGACTCTAAATAAGGTATTAAGATCATGGTGATAGCTAATTGTAATTCCAGTTAGAAACTTGATGTGATGTTGTCCTTCAGAATGTAACTGTTATGGTACTGATGTGAACATTACTGAAACATGTTTCACAGTTTGGGTGTCCATATTTCAAGAAGGATCTTGAGAAACTAACTTAGGTTGGAGAAGGCACCATTAAAGAGATGGAAACCATATCTTACGTGTAGAGGTTTAAGGATCTCAATCAATTTAGGTTATCAAACAGAGGATTAAGAAGTACTTTTATCAATCTTGAAGCATTTCAAATCAGATAAAAGATAATTATGTCTAGAAAACAAAAAGTAATAATACCAAATATCTGAAAGTAAACCTAAATATAATGATACTGCATTCTTTGCCATAACACTGAGATCAATGTGCCAATTTGAAGGGATAGGTGCTATTTACTGGGACTTGTAACCAAGGCCTGTGATGAACTCTGTACAAACAGTAGTTCAAAAATCAACATGAGGAGCTTTTGTGAAAGGGGTGCTTAACTTCAGCTCTGAGCATTAGTTAATGAACTCAAACAGTGGAACTTCTATGAATAAGAAATTTGGAACAGCTTACCTACATTCTCTGAGCTGGCCTTAAGAACATTGAGAACTGTCATTTTCATTGCTAGAGAGTTGAATCACCCAACCAAAATAATAAAATAGAGGTAGTACTAGAAAAAAAAAAGGTGAAATATGAATGAAAAATGCTTCTTTAAAAAGAAAATTCAATTTCCTTTCTGATAAATATAGCACACTAGTTGAATTCTGATTCTTAAGAGGAATGATTCATCAGTGTTTTTCAACTTCTGTGGGGCGTTTTGATAAAAATTTTACCACGAAGTGTTTCATGTCTGTCTATTTAGATAGAAAACTAGACATAACTTTTGGATAGAAATTCCTCTTGGTTTCAGAGAAATCTGGTTACTGAAAGTTAAATGAAATTACCAAATTAGTCAATATGTTTGAAATAAAATTTCTCTGCCTTAGTTGTAAAGGATAAAAGAGGGAAAAACACAGTTAGACTATCTTGTATTGTTTTGTGAATAGCTTATTGGTTTAGATTCATTCTAAATCTGCCTCCTTTAAACTAGTGTATTTTAGAATGGAAGTATTCTTTATATAAAAACAAACCAATGTTCCAAAAACTGTTTTAGAAATATGGACTTTAAGTCTTGAATTCCATCATTCTTTCTTAATTTATTAAATTTCTTTTCCTTTTATAAAAGGTTAAATGAAGTAAAGAAAATTGGTTGACCTTTAAAATGGAAATTCTGTAGTGATTAGTTTCAAGCTTGTGCATGTTACTGTGTTGTTTGCTTTTGTTTCAGCTAGCTGCAAACAATTAAAAATACTTGTTGGAAAAAACCCTTTTTATGCATATTATTATACAAAGTCCTAAGTCAAGCAGTTTTCTCCCCTGACTAATTCTGGAAAGTAATAGCTAACACATCAGTTCTGTGTCCACGCAGTCAAAATTATCTCCATTGAAATTCCAAAATGTTGATCATGTTGTGCTACAGGACAAAGATTTAAAATCTAGAATTTCTCTCCCTGATACATAAGGGACCATAAGCGCTCACAGAAGAGGTTCCATTTCAAATGGCTCAAAACCTAAAAATTGCAATAGAGATTATTGAACTCAGAAACATCCTGGCGCTTCATCTTCAATGTTTGTGATGGGCTTCTTCCTAGCAAAGAAGTAACAGAGAAAAGAAAAATTTTCAGAGAGGAACTGAGATTAGATTTTTAAATCTGCACGTGTAACTTAATCATGTGGAAATCTCTTGTCCACAGAGATTAACTGGGAGGACTTCAAACACAAATTTTTCAGCATTCCACCTCTTTCAGAAAGTTATAACAAGATATTTTCTAATTTTACCTCTTTCAGAAGAGCAGAGGAACACTCTAACTGGCCTAATTGGCTCATATAGCAAAGGTCAGCTCCTGCAAAATCCCATGGAACAGAAGTACAATTAATATTACTGTTCTAATATATGTAAGCATACTGAAGAATTTCAAATACTGTTTATGAGTTAATACTCATGAATAAATAATATAATTTAAAAATAAATTCGTAGCTATACGTTGGCCAAAAAAACATGCAAATTAAGCAGAAATTATATATTTTGCAATCAATGATACAAAAAGTCTTAGCTTCTACTGAAGAAAAAAGGAACTGTCAGCCTGAACTTGTGTGAAAGCATTACAGGCTAAGTCATCCCTAACAGATTCCATGTGAAGTAGTTAGGATAACATCAGTAAAGAAATGCATTATTGCTGAGAAAACAAAAATGAAATAGGGAAAGAAATATTATATAGGATATCATCCGGCATTTAATTCTCCCATTACTTTTACAGTTTCTTGTCAGAGGCAGCTTTAATCCTGTATCTGAGTATCAGGTCTAGAAACTCAGTCAAAAGCTCTATATTCGTTAGTAACATAACCAGTGTAAGGTTATCTCTAAAGCTTCCACAGTACTTAAGTGCTTAACTTGGATTTGCCCCAAGTATTTTGATTCACTTAACTCCTGTAAGAAGACCTAGAAAGCAGACTTAGTATTCAAATGTTCACACCAGAAGGTGAAAGCAATTCCTTTTACCACTGCCATCTAAGGACTTTAAAGCTGACATATCCCACCTATCCCACCCAGAGGTTACTGGCATGTTGCCTCTTCCATAAATGTCCTCATTTTTATGCCTGCAGTATCTTCTTTTCCATGGATGCAGAAGAGGTCAGAGCTTTTTTTCATTTTGGGGGAATAATTTTCTTCAAAGCTCTCTCTGTCCATGGTCCCAGTGGAGACACCACTCCAGGAATAAGGCTAGCTCAGTGTGGAACTACCCCTGTTACATCATGAAATGATGCATTAGCAGGATTCTGATTAAAATTTGATTTTTTTTGTACTCATTACAGAGTCTTGAATGTTAATGTATATTGAAATCAGTAAATGGTGAAAGTTTTCTCCTTCAAACTTTCTTACCACCTGGAAAAAATAAAAATAAAAATTCAGGAATTTCCAACCCAGATGAGATACAAATGATGCTATAGGAATAGGAAGGGAGATATGTTTTAAGGAATTAGCTGTCGCTGGATATTCAACATTTCTAGAAATGTACAACTATTTCAAATGCTAACACTGTGTCAAAATCTATTTTAAATAACTACAGTGTGCCAGGAAATGCCAATTTTTTTATTCCTTGCCATGAAGTATGTCTGCTCTCATCTTTTTCAGATTAGAGTTCTTCAGTGTTCTCTAACTATGTAACGACCACCTGAAAAACATATTTTTGATGACTAAGCAAGCCATCCGGGCCTAAGATAGGTTGATGGATTCATTATAGTCACAGTCAGATGATGTTTAAAAACTGATTTCTTCTCAAAATACTTTACCCTGAACATCTTTTTGTCCCTAACTCTTATCCTAAGTGGTCTCATATTTTATGCTATGGTTAATAATACACACATTGAAACTACCTAAGTTCATAGCCAGTACACTGGGGAAATCTGCACTTGCAAAATTATCTGCTGGTGGTGAAATAGCCAGTATTAGTCCAACTCCTCTTGTAGGCAGAAAGGTTGTGCACAGAATACCATAAGGTTGTGTATGTCAAGAGAAATCAGGTGAAGGAACTGCACACCCTGGGAACCAAGAACAGTATGAAAAGAGGTCAATCTTGCTCTTTTTTTTTTTTTTTTCTAAATGGGTGGAGTTAATTTTTTTAATTATGGCCAGGCAAAGTAAGCGAATGTACATGTATGTTGGCATTTAAATAACTTCAGTGTGCCAGTAAATTCCATCTCTCCATTTCTTGCCATAAAATGAATCAGGTCAGGTCATTTTCCAAATGCTGGTGTCACTTCAGGAGCCGGTAGACAATGGTTATAGCAAATTAGGCATCTGAATAACTAATAAATCTCTTTTTTTAGAGCCAGGAGCCCTTTTTCTGCCCATATACTGTGGAATGATTGCACTCCTTTTACATTAGACATTCTCTCTAAGTAGCTCTTCCTTTGTTGTCGTATTTATTAGATAACAAATTCTCTTTCACTTACATTCCTTAAAATCTACTCCTACTGTTCAAATTCCCAAAAACTCTATGTAAAGCTAAACATAAATTCAAATATGTTCTGCTACCAGCTTGAGCTACGTTAATAAAGAAATTCTGATTTAGGACACATACAAGCTAATAAATGTTCAGAATAATAGTTCTCATTTACTGCATATTTATTTTCCAGTTTAGTTTTTATTACCATGTAAATTTTAATTTTCTTTTTATTAACTATTAGCAACCCTCCTGGGAAATGAAAACTTTGGAAGACATCCTCACATGATCTGTAATAACTTCTAAAATATGTATATCTGTAGATGAAGTAACAGCAAAAACTGAGGTGCACTGGACAGTTTTATTATCAAGGATCGATTCTGCTGGTTCCCCATGTTCTCTCATTGCTATCTTTATTTCTGTTTTCAGTATGCTTTTAGTAAATAGCATGCAGTTAAAGTTTCATTTTCTTTCATTACACAGTTCATTTTTCCCATCTACTCACTGCTGAATATTGTAACAGTAAAACTGAGAATGGTAACTTTGCATTTGATTGTAGTGGAAATGCAGTGCACAAAGGACATTTCAGTTTTCCCCTGCAGAGCAGCAAGCTTCTAATTTACTTTGCTGTTTGGTTATGGGTTGCTTGTTTGATTTTTTTTCCCCATGCTTTACAGTGGTATCTTTGTATTCAAATGATAAAGTTAGAATATTCTCTATGAGATACAATTAGCTAAAATATTTCTGCCAAGTCATAAAATACTTCCTCTGCTTGATTTAAAAAAACAACCAAACCAACAAACAAACAAAAACCCCCAAAGGACACAAAAAACTAGCCAAACAAAGAAAATGACAAGGCCTTTTTGTGGCTATTTACAGAGTCAGAGAACACTATTAGCCTCTGAATGACTCAAACTGTTGGTTTTAATGTACTGGTTTTCTGTACCTGGTGAATATACAACACCCACTTATTTTAAATAAATAATATAAATGATCTCTGACGACTGTTCTAAATGAACCCTGATTGTCCTTGCTTCTATTTGCATGAATCTACTACCTTTGCCTTCAAACACAGTGTGCTAGGGTGTCTGCTACCAGCTGAATAGCAAAATCGTCGCAAGGAAAACACTTCTTTGACATTAGCGATGTGAATTTCTCAAAATACAAGCCAGTCATAAGGCTATGTCTGCTACATAAACACAAAGACATTTTTAACATAGGCTCTTCCTCTGTTTATCAAATATCACTTAAATGAATTATTCAGTAACTCTTGCCTGTTTATTTTCACACATTGCAAAGACCATTAGAATGATTTAGCATGCTTTGTTCAGTAGAACAAGGAATTACAGAAATATCACACAGGATGATTTGTTAGATGATTTTATAATCGGACACAATTTTGTTTTCCATGCCCCTGGTAGTTTTAAAAACCATTTTTTTTTCCAAGTTCAATGGTGTCAGGAGTAATGTCCTTCATGACAATGAAAAAATAAATCTGTGGAGAACCATATTCATTAAATTGTTTCCCTTTCTCTCTGTACCACCCTTTCCTAATTTCAATTGCAACTTTTTTCTTTTTTTTTAATATAATAGCCTTCACATACACAAATTCAAGCATTATAATCTGCATCTCAATCATGTATAATTATTTTCTGTCTTTGTTGCTCCACAGCAAGCAGTGGAATGAATGACCCAGGGTTCAACTGAGAATGAGATTGTGGTGAGAACTAGCTGTATGAAATAAAAATGAAAAAGATTAGAACAGAGCCTGAAGTTGAAGAAGGCTACTGGAAGAATTGGTAGGAGTTACAATGTTACCTTTTCTGAGGACAAAAATTCTTTAGAAAACAGCGAAATAGGTCAGGAGTTTTGAATTTGATATCAAAGTGCTCTTTTTCAGAGGAAGGTATGGGCTTTGGTGAAGGACTTCATATGTCTGTATAGAATTTAGAGATTTATATCGCTTTAGTGCTGTAGAATTTAGTACTTTACCACTGAGGGTTTAGAAAACTATTATAGTCTAAGGGAATGCACATATTTTACAAGATTTCAAAGCCAAAACTAATTTTCTCGTCTTTCAGTATCCACTTATTCCTGGAAAGACCAGGTTAAGGCTGTTCTTGCCCCTGATGTTCATACATGGGAATGGAAGAACAAGCCTTGCAGTCTTGACATGGGCAGTGGATCATTTGTTGCCAGTAAAGAGATCAGCAATTCTTCCTCTGGCCAATTCAGCACCTTCTGACAGCTCCCTGGAGTGAACAGCCTCCTGTCAGGTCAAACTGGCACCTTGCCTCCATGGAGGCGGCAGCTCCAGTCACTTGCTGAGTACCTCTGGAGTGAGATGTTCTGTACTGCAGCCCTGGTCACAGATGTGAGATTGTGGAGGCTCAAAAGTACATACTAAGCTTTTTGGATGAGTTGCTTAGGTGGGGAGACAAATTAAATTTAATATCAAGTTAGCTAAGCACCAAGAAACTCCACTTATGAGCTAGGAGCCTGAAGATTAGCCATTGGCTAAATATGCAGTGAAGGCTGTCTTTTTATTTTATAATATATGTGTCCAAAACTACTTAAAAAATACTAGCTTTTAATTTTCACTTTATTTCACCTATTTTTTCACCTCATAAGAATTATTAATATTTAGAGAACTTGTTTTAGCAGTGATAAAAGTTTAACGTTTAGCACTTAAAAAGGCATTACTTCCCTTCCTCTGACACTGCCTCTGCATACCGGGATATGTATTCTTGTCTAAGAGAAAATAGAGCTAACAAAGCAGCAGTGAAGCCAGCTAGGGAATGGCAAGTTGATGGACTGCATTTTGAACAGGAGTACAAAGAGCTTCTCAGAGGGCAATACTTAGAACTGCAAGTACTAAATTGAGAGCATATGCTCCAGGACAGAGGCCAAAACCCCAATTCTATAGATGTTTATGTGCATGTTCTACCCTACCCTTATGAGTAACCTTGCTAGCAGTCACTGCACTGAGAACCTACATCTGGAAGGTGCTGAGCACTGGGCACTCACAGCTTCCAACTCTCAGACAAATAATGGGACTCCTTGGATTGTATTCTGCTTGCACCAGCCAGGAGTGAGACTTTGTATGTGCTTCAGAGCATAAAGAAAACATTCCCTTATCCCACAGAGAAATGTATGATAGCCATTTTACAGAGGGTATGCAGAAAGCTCCTCAGCTTAGGGCAATAAGGTTACTTTTCAAATCCTACACAGCTTTTCTCCCTGTCCTCCTACCTCCTGCCAAACAGTCCTGCTCTTGGACATACCACTGTGTACAGCTTTTACCTTCACCATCACACTTATTACATACAACTGAAACATTTGAAGATGTAGAACTCCCTCCCAAAGTATGTGAGCCCCTGTGGGAAAACCTTTCCAGAGAAGCATAAATTTGGCCATATATACCACTTTCTGTTCTCTTTACACTTGATTAATGTCATGGCTGTAAGAACATATGCAAGCATTAATTCTGATTAACGTTTATTGCACTGTTAGCATGTCCTTAACTTCTAAAACTAATTGGCCTTGTTCTTGAGTTTAGATGTTGTATAAAGCATAGCTGTCTGTGACTCTTGCTGCAACCTTTCAAGACACATGGCTTATGCAACATTTTCAGAGCAATCAGCTGGCTGAACTTTTACCCAGTCCCTTACCCAGATCAAACACTTCTTCAACACAGAGAAAATTCTGAGATGCAAAAGTCTTTGATACCTTTCCATAAAATTAATTCTGTAAATGAATTTTGTAAGTGATTTCTGGATGTTTTCCCCTATATTTAGAAGCTGGAATGGATGCCCTGAACCCAGTTAACAAATTCTCAATGATAATATTAATATGTCTGAAATGAAAAGAGTCTTCTATTAGCTGAATGAGTAAGTTGGCTTTAAGCCCGCAGTCCTCCCTCTTTGGTATACAGCTAGTTGCAGAGCTAAGCTTTTGTTACCTTCAACCACATTCTTTCCTTGCATTCCCTACTTTTCTGAGGGATTCTTCTAGAATCATAGAATTATTGACAAAGATGCTTAACAGTGCTGGTCCCAATACTGACCCCCGAGGACCATAAATTGTCACTGATCTCCTCTTAGACACGGAGCTCTTGACCACAGCTCTTTGAGTGCAACCATCCAGCCAGTTCCTTACCCAGCGAGTGATCCATCTGTCAACTACACCACTGTCCAGTTTAGAGACAAGGATGTCTTGTGGGACAGTGTCAAATGCTTTGCAGAAGTCCAGGTAGATGGTATCTGTTGCTCTTCACTTACCAGCCAAGTGTGTAACCCCATCACAGAAGGTCACTAAATTTGTAGCTCACAATTTGCCCTTAGGGAAGCCATCCTGGTTGTCACCACTTACTCCCCTATTTTCCTTATCTTCCATCCACAATCTTGCTCTCACTTTGTTAGCTCTCTGAAAGATACTATTTTGTTCTATATTTGCAAAGCACTTGGCACTGGAGAACTGATCATCCTGAGCAGAGTTGTTAGGCATTCCAGCAATATGAATATTAAACAATCTTTTTTCTTTAAAGCCAGCTACTAAATTGGGGTACACCATTTATGTGCATAGAGTTGTTTTGATCATGTGGGATGCAAAGGGATGAAATTTACAATAGATAGGCCATATTATGGTCACAGAAACGTTAAAGAGTAAGCAGGCACAGCATCACAAGCAATTGAGAACATATTTCTCAGGATTCATGCTACCTTTAAGTGGCACTCGTTATCTTATCTTACGGCGTGTAATTCCAGGAGGAGGAGGATGTATGTCTTCCTACTCTCTGCTGACAGCAGGAGATAATTCATCATCCAGTAAAGCTCTTTCCATCCTAGTTCTTGGCCTAAATCCAGATTGTCCTAGGTCCAGAATACACTGGCTTTAGCTAGATCAGCTTGTAATTGGCCTTTGGCTAACGCCTCTATGAGCCCAGTCTGATACTGGGATGTAACTATTCAAAGCTGGTTTATTTGATGCTGGTTAGATGAGTTTGTTTTCATGGAAAAGGAGAAGACTCATCCTTTTTTCTGAGTACATTTCAGGCTAGGCTGATCTTTTTAAAAAGTAAATCAAATTATCAGACCTTGTACAGAAAATTAAAAAATGGTGATATATAAAGCAGGCCACATTACCACCTCTTTTGACTTCAAACTGTATTAATTTCTTCCCTGAATGAAACTCTGCCTGCTTCAAATTGACACCAGTTGCTTCTGTCAGGGCAAGTGAGAATATGGTTGGTAGTCTTGTTGGTGATTTAGAACAGCTCATGAACAGTTTAAAGACAGCCAGTTCTTTGCTCTTATAGTCTGCCACTTCCCATTAAAGAATACTGCATGATAACCAGACTACAAGGAGAAAACTAGGTATTAAATTATCAGGACAGAGTTAAATTATCAGACACCCCGCTCATCTGTCACAGAGGTATCTATAATAGTATTTAGAAATCTCTAGAATTTATTCTATTGTAGGGCTGCAAATGTAACCATTTAAATATACCTGAAAGTCAATACCAAAAAAATCTTTATGTGTGTATAGGTCTATTTAGCTAGTTTGGGAGAACAAGAGTATAATCTCAAGTGCTTCCTTCAAAAGAGTATTTGAAATTGAAGAAATATGACTCTTCCTCAGAAATCTTCTCCAGATACTAATAGAAACCCAGTATGGATGAAGTAACAGATCAGATTGGATTTATCTCACTTTTATTTCCTTCCTTGCTTTCCAAGGTCTGTTTTCCATTGCATTTATGGTAGGAAATGAAATATGATGAAATTAAAACAATGGCATTTTTCACATAAGAATTCCTTCTTTAAAAATATAGCTATTATTCTTTTGAAAGACAAGAGCGTATATTACCACTTTTTATTCTCGTTAACCGTGCAGAAACAATGTATCAGTGACAGATAGAAATGGTTTATAAGTGGCTTAAAGAGCAGCACTATTATGTACTACATCAGCGGCATATTCCCAACATTTTCTTTCCTCCAGTGGTGCAGAAAGAACCCCACCTGGGTTTCAACCCCAGCTTCAGTTTACAAGTATGGCAGTTAAAAAAAAAGAACTCCTCTTTGAATAAATAAATGGAGGCAGCATCGAGAAGAAATCAATGCAGTACCCTATAATGCTACTAGTAGTAATGTGCTTAAAAATACTCTGTTCCCTTTGTTGATCTCTGGTCATCCTGCTGGCTTTTGCATCCTCTTGATCACAGCAGCACATTTAATTATTATTAGATATTACATGATGTGATTCCTTTATGTTCAAGTTCAAAATGGCACTTTTTCTTCCCTTCATGTTCCCTCTGCAACAGTCAATTATACCTTCACAAGAGCTTCATGGGCTCTCTGTGTCACTGAAGCAGCACAGAGAATCTCTATAGCCAAGGGTCTTCCCCCAGCTGTAACTCATCGCCAAAGTGCTGACTAAGCTCTGCTGTGACACTTTTGATAAGTCGAGGAATCTGCTTGTGATTGGCTTAACTCTTTCCCCCCACACCATGGTGCTGGACGCTGTGCAATTTGCTAGCTTAGCTTTTGCCAGGAGTTCCTGCGTTCAGAGATGCTGCATTGTGCATGCATGGTGATTTATTCAACGTAGCTTGCTGTCCTCTATCTACTGAATGCCCTTTTCATGTTAAACTAAAATTTAATGAGTACTAAAAAAAGGAGCGGATCGGGCATTTTATTTTTATTTATAAGCTTCTAGGAATGAAATGTTACCAGGTCAGATCAAAGCTTTTGGTGTTGGAGTTCTGTTGTGCAGGAATGATTTACACAAGTATGCTGTCAGATATACTTTATTGTGGCCTCCGAACAACTTTATAAAATATGCTGAGCTGCACAGCACTTTACAGGCACTTGCAGATTTCCAAGGTGGTGCTAGCTCAGCTGAAGACAGATTGGTTTGCTGATTATTAGAAAACAAAAATTTCTGAATAGCTGGTAGCTAGAACACGGGAATGGAAGAAGTGCATTTCCTCTTACAGGAAGATTTCTTCTCACAGGAATTATAAAACTCACCTCTTCCTGCACATATGTGTCTAGGTTTTTTTGTGCTTCAGCTTTTTGGATGTAAGCAATAGCAGGAGTACAGTGAATGAACTGACGTTGGATGGCTGCTAGGAATGTGAAAGGGTGTTGCCAGAGTACAATTTATTTGGAACAGGGCAGTGCCGTTCAACAGCTGCCGGCTTTCTGATGAGGAGAAAACTCTCTGAGGAGAGTTCATTCAATCATGCTGAATAAACTGTCCTCCTTGCTTTTTATGGAATAAACACCACCATCCCAAATACCTGGCAGAAACTGCCACAGAGAATGCAGAATAGAGTCACTTGTTTTCAATACACACTTTTTTCCATACCCTTTAACAGTGAACTTTTGAAAGCAGTGGGCATGATTTTCCATAACTGCTGTAACAGCAGGAAATATGTATGTGTGTACAAATATATATATTCACATACATGCTTTAACAAGAAAGCACTTCTCTGGAGTAGTGAAATTCAGTTTATGACGTGCAATTATCTGGGGTTTCAAGGGATGTAAGATGCCCTCTCTTCTTAAATTGCTCCAAAATTTTTACCATGGCCTTCCATACAAGGACACTATTTTGTGAACAAATGTAGATTTGTATCACTACTTGAAAACTTTGTTCTACTTGAGACTAATACGTTAGACTAATATGAGACTAAAATATGTTATAATATGTCCTCATACATTCTGAAAAGTATCATTAAGTAGCTTATTCCTGTGTTGTCTTTCATTTGTTTTTAACTACAGACCTTCCATGAAAGATGATGCTTAACTATAATTAGACTTAACTGTTATACACATTCCAGTTTTGGGTACTTTATAGATCCCAGATGAAAAATAGAAATAATATTTCCCATATTCTGATGAGATATTTTATTATTTTACTCTGCTGCTATCTTCACCATAAAACTCCTGTTGATTTCCATGGGAGGAAAAACAAGCCTGAAATATCTCTGTATGCTACCTTCATTGACATTTTTAGCTCTTTATTGTGCCTTAAAATAGTTCCTTTCCCGTACCTGACTGACAGCTTTATTGATGTAAGTCTTAATTATCAGTCTTTCTGTAGTTTAACTCTATTAGAAGTTCCTGTTAAAAGCTCTCCTCAAAAACACCCTAACTGTGAGATATCAGCATATCTTCCAGACACAAAGTGGAAAATAATTGACCATGTTGTAAAAATGTGGATTTAATCTTTAACATTGGGACTTCTTGTCAACTGTGCAGTGCTTACTACTTGATTTGTTGGAATTCACATGAAAGGATCATGAAAAATGGTTAAAAAACCAAATTGTTGACTCCTTTTCCCACAATATAAAATAAATAAAAACCAAGCACAAACTGCAGAAAAGAATGAACAATTGCATCTCTAAAGCTTTGGATGTCTTTCCATCTGCTTTATTGCACATTTTATGCTCAATTTCCCTCATCCTGGAATAGGCTTAATAAGAAGGCAGACAACTGCTATCTCCCCACTCCCTTTTCTGTACAAATGACAAGATTATTGCACAACATTAAATCTGGACAAATCTAGCTATCCGTCGTTTACATCCAGCCCTTTAAGGAGAGGGAGGGATTTGAGCTGTCACATCAGAAAGCCCTGCTGAATGTTTTCAGGACTTCTCTCCAGGACACTGGTGCTTTGTGTGAAGGCCTTTGTTTTAAAAATCTTGTAGTGGCTGAAACAGAGCAAGGTAGATGCAAATCACAACCCTACTGTTAAAATCCACAACCAGAATATACGGGAGTCCAGTTCTTGTTTCTGCTTGTATCAATATTCAATTTTCTACCTGCAAAATGGAAGTAATGTTTTCTTATTCCTCTCATGCTTCATGCCGTATGGGATTAGCTTTTTTAGTTATTAAAAACATTGCTTACAATAGTCTTTTGTCTTCAACAATGTTTGAATTGATAGCATCAGTAGGAAAATTAAGTCATGGTCTCAATTTGGCTCTCAGTTGACTGTTGTGAGATCTTTGAGGTGCAGTTGGTCTGAGCAGAAGTGTCTTCCACTTTTCCCTCTGGTAAGAAATGAATAATCCCATCTCACACAGCACAGAATGATGGTTTCCTACAAATTAGTCACGGTAGGGTAGTATTCAGATAGCTCTAATTGCTTTGTGCTATTTGTGCTGCCTGAAATTAATGCAAATGTAAAATATTTTTATCTAAAAATACCTCATTTAAAATCTTAAGTTAGAGACAATTTTCTACATGATTACTAGTCTTCTCATTCACAGAAAGTTCTTACAAAGCTTTCTGTTTCCCCACTTTTCTGTCAAAGAAGCAAAAATACTCCTATTGTATTGCACTTCATTTTAGCATTATATGCTCATACTTTAAAAACGAGATATCATAAGTTATTATAGCCCTCCTTAATAAAGAAATTGGATGTAGGTCCTTGCTGCAGATGTTTAGAAACTAATTTGCACTTTGCCATTCTCCCAGGATTTCAATATCTGAAAAAGTTTTCATAGTAGTGAGGGAATTTCATGGGTTTATGGGTTTGAACTCATTTTCTCTCCTCTCTCTTTTTGCTCATTCTTAACATTGTGTTGATACCACTGAAATATACCATTCTGGGGTCTGAAAGTCACAGCAGCTTGCTTGTTTCTAACACCAAAAAAAGATATTTTTTAGGCAGGGGAAGGATGGCATACTCAAATTTTCTATCTTACGTCTTTCAAAAGAGAGACCCCACTGAAAAGCCTCTCAAGAGAACTTATTTCCTGATAGAGGTTGAAAGCCACAGGTTTTGTGGAACCGTGTGTTTGATAGCCTAACAATGACAAGAATAGTACCTTCAACAAAGTACTTGTTTTGCTTCAAAATCATTAAATGATGTGTATGTTGCCTTATCATCCATCTTCAACTGACCAGTTAATAGTCAGTGTGGATGTACAAGGTGAGCTGATGCCTGATTACCTTTTCCTTCGAGGACACCTGTCATTTAGGAGTCATTCTTTGGGAACAACCACTCCACTCCATGCCCTATTAATTTCTTCATGTTAGCCATTAGGATAGGAGAAGGAATTTACTGCAGCAGTTTTTATAGCAAGTAATTAGGTGACATGAAATGAGGCAACCCACAAAATTCATCCACCTAGGACAATACTATGTTCAGTGCTGCCCAGTAAAATACAAAAAATAGACCTACAACAGCTGTGGTGGATACTAAACCTTTTCAGCAAAAGACATTTAAAACATTAGGAAAGAAAAATATTTAAAATTAAATTTTCTAGACAGATGCCTGCTTCAGGGTACTCAGAGAAGGAAAAGAAAGAAGATTTTTAGGCTGAATGGCTCTGCCATTAATCAGATTAGGTGTAGAAGCCACCAAAACTGTTATTTTGCCCATATTGTACAAAATTTAAAGACATTGCTGGAGAGAGTCCAGAGAAGGGCAACAAAGCTGGTGAATGGTATGGAGCACAAGTTTATAAGAAGTGACTGAGAGGGCTGGGGTTATTTAGCCGGGAGGAAAGAAGGCTCAGGAGAGGCTTTTGTTACTCTCTGCAACTGCCTGAAAGGAGTCTGTAGCCAGGTGGGGGTCGGCCTCTTCTCCCAGTCAACCAGCGACAGGATGAGAGGACATTGCCTCAAGCTGTGCCAGGGGAGATTCAGGTTTGATATCAGGACGAATTTCTTCATGGAAAGGGTTGCGGCTTTGGAATGTACTGCTCAGGGAAGTGGTGGAGTCACCATCCCTGGAGGTGTTCAAGGAGCAACTGGACATGACACCTAATGTCACAGTCTAGTTGACAAGGTGGTGATCAGTCAAAGGCTGAACTCAATGATCTCAGAGGTTTTTTTCCAACCTAAATGATTCTGATTCTACCCTCATAGCCACGGTCAGAATGCCTTCTTGCCTTGAAGCAATAACTGATGCCACAAGGAAACGAGAAGAGCATACATCTGCTTCATCTTTGTAAACTTGAGCCAGATGTGGCAAGGTTACAAATGAACACAGAAACTGGTAGCATCTACTGCGTAGAAGACACATTTTGAGTTTGATACTGAAACTTTCCTGTATGCTCTGACCAGGCCTCATCCTTCACAGTTCTCAGAGTGCCTTGGCGATGCATGTGCCCAGACAGCTGGAAAACTCAGGGCATTCCAACAGAAACTGCCCTGGATGTGTACGGGTTGTTGTAAGAGTAGGCGGAGGAAATGAAACACTGAGGAACTGAGAAAATATCACTGCTGCACTCCCCATGTTTCAGTTGTTCTGCTAATGCCCATTCTGGGAAAAAAATGGAAATAAAATATAACAAAAAAGTGGTACTCTGGAAGTATTGATATAGATGGCAAAAAGCAAGCATAGAGGCATGAAAAGTCAGACAGGAGAAGCGATGGAGGGCAATCGTATTGTAATGCAATGGAGAGTGAACCAAAGTATTTAGCTATGAAAAATGATGAGGTTATCTATAAAGCTATAGGAAACTACTTATCAAAGCAACACCGATCTAAATTTTCAGCATCTCTGTGATGAATTTAGATGCCTCTTTCACAGAAGTTAATGGAAAATACATATCTTAAAAATCTCAACCATCGCTTAGTTGTCATTTTGTCTGTGCTAATAAACTGCAGACAAAATCGCAGGATCAATTCTTTGAACTCTCGTGGAAAAGGACATCTTTTTATGGATGCTGGCCACCCAGATCTTCACACCTTTACGCCTTGGTCGCAGAAAGGTGACTCGCCAAGAAACAAGGAACACCAGCAGCTGCCGTGGCTCCACGACTTCTTACTGAGACCTGATGGAGCGGCTGTGACCTTCTCTCCAGTAGAGGGCAGCGATACACAAAAACTCACTGTATTTTCAAACTGAAAGATTAGTAGCGTGGTAAATACCAGCTTATGGAAGGAGTTCATTTAAGCGTGCGTATAGTTTAATTACGGAGTAATGACAGTCATGATGACTTCTTCCACCATCAGTCAAAGCAAAGAGAACTTCCTCCAAAGAAGAAAGAGATCAGAGTGTGAGTATAGTATAATCACAAGGACTTTTACATTTGGGGTCATTTGATAAACTGCAGATGGTTGAAGATATTCATACTGAACTACCTCACTTCCCCAGGCCATTTAAAATGTTCCCTTTCTGATTCCTACTTTTCTGATCAAAGAACTATTTTGGAACACTTTTTTTTTTCAGTTAGTGAGGCCCTACTTTCTTCATTTGTTTCTTGTTCACCTACATTCATTTACTGTCCTTCCTGAAACCCTCTGCTTCACAGCCTCTTCTCAGTTTTGTTCATGCACACCATATCTCACAGAGCCAGGAGAAGAATCTCTGCTCTCCTCTTGGAAACCTCACCCCCAAATTGCACATCTTCTGAGACACCTGGGAGTACTGGGACTACCAGTACAGATAAGTGTTATCCCTAAAATCAAAATAATTAGTGGCTCACAAGGACCATCTACATCATTATGTAAAACAGCTTGAACTTCTTCTTTCTCCAGATGCAGACTCCTCTAGAACTATCAGGAGAGAACTTATAACAAGACTTCCCCCTCCTACTCTCTTGGCCCAGCTAGACTGAAGTCAGGAAAACAAGGGGGATCCAGAAAATTCATTAAATGGTTTACATTCACGTTAGGTAGTGCAAATGAAAAAAAGGAACAAAAATCTTCATGCTGGCATTTACTTTGTGATCAGATAATTTTATGCACAAATATCTCCTCTTTCCTTCTTACTCTTCAGTCTTCAAAGGAAATTGGGTCTACTTAATTTTCAGGAAGTTTGGATGAAGGCTAAATATGTGTTATCTGTTTTCATGACTACTTAGTTCTACTAATGAATGTAATCAACCATATTTGGTATAGATATTTTCATAAACTATCACATGTAACATGACTAACTCTCCTTTTTAAGGAGGCCTATGGAAGGCAGTCTACATCTTCACATAATTACACAGCAAATATTACATACTCTACTAATTAGGTCCTCACACACCATCATATTTTAAACAACAGATTATGCCAGATTCGAAAGTGACTTGAAAATACAGTTCACGATGCCAAGTCAAAAAATTCCTGATAAGAGATAAACTAAAATACTACATAGGATAGTGCTGCGTGTACAAACACTGAAATAAACAATGAACCCTCTACTCATTAGCTTATTTCCCTGAGTTAGCTCAGATTCATTCAGCATCTATGTTTCAGTTTATGAACTAAGAGAGTATGTGTACCTTTATCTTATATAAACAAACAAATTATATGACTTTAGGGTGCAATTTGATTTTTTAGCAATGTCATGCTGACTTGATTTGTACAATTTAGTAACAACAAATTTAGTCTTTTTAATTTTATTGCAGGACTTCTGGGAAGTGTCAAAATATTTTATTGTCAGCAGCTAAATCCTAACAAGATGGACAGTCTTGTCAGTGATTTCCCCTCTACACCACCTCTTACACCTACTACTAAAATAAAAACCCCATGAATTATTTTTAAATAGATTGACCAATTTTTTCCCCATTCAATTGGTTGATTGCTTGCTAATTAGCAGAATTATCAACGCATAAGAATTTCCTATACTCGTAATTAAAAATGTCAATAACACTACTTCCTTTCCTCCTTTTTTTACCCATGAGACATTAGGTCTTCCTTGTCCATTACAAACAAACAAAAAAATAGCATAAACAGCATACCTGACATCCCCACCATTTTTTTTTAATGCTTGTCATATAGTAAACCTTTTTTTTTTACTAATATTATCTTTTAGTCCATATGTATAACTTTTTGGTCAAAAAAAAAAAAAAAATCAAGTTCATTTCTCACTAACTTTCCCTGGTTTGAGGCTTAAAGAAATCACATCTTGAAACTTGCTGGTACGACTCGCTAGTAAATTTAGGACAACAAGAATATGCGCATTCTGTCATAGCTCTTTCATGAATTGTATGTCAAAATCTCATTTGTGTGCACATATGCCGCTATACAGCCAAAAGATGGATATAGTATTGACTATTTAGCAAATAAGTGATTTGAACCACTGTTCAAACACCTTTCACCGTGGCTGAAATTTGAGTGAACCTGACTGGGCACGCGAGGATCAGGGTGCCCGCACTGTGGCCTGGACGAGCACAGCCTTTCACCGCCTTTTCACTTTCTACACTCGCTACCACAAACACTGAGAGTTGCACCTGCAGCTCTCACAGACGCCCAGCCCACACTCAGCACCCGCAGCCCCCGCGCCCCCCGACCCACAGCGGTGCCGCCGGGCGCCCCACGCAGGGACAGCGGGCGACCCGCGTGCTTTGGGGGGGTCCGCGGGCGGCACCCCCGCCTCCGGCAGCACCCCCGGGACATCGCCGCGGCCCCGCTCCCGCTCCCCCCGCGCTCCCGGCTCAGCTGGGACCCCTGGAGGGGCGCCGCATCCCCGTCCCAGGCGGGGCATCCCCGCTGCCCAGGGGCGCTCTCCGGGAGGCATTTTGGGGGCAGAAACATGGGGATAGTTTTTTTCAGCTGCTTCCTTCGGGGCTCGGGTAGCCCGGGGTGCAACGAAGTCCTCTGGAATGGAGGCCCTGAGGGTCTTTCCCGACGGCATGTCCTTGGGAGCGGGCGGGAAGGGCGCTTGGGCGTGCGGAGCTGGCGCGGAGGGGCAGCCCGGCCGCCGCCGTAGTAAGAGAGCTGCTCCTCCGGTGGTTGGGCTGGGGAGCGCTGGGCTCCTCCTCCTCGTCCCCCCCAGCAGTGCACAGCCGGGCGTGTGACTGACGAGTCTCCCCCCGTCTATCTTTTCTTTTTTTTTTC